>JAAOAQ010000859.1:0-27628 GCA_013396025.1 Fusarium phyllophilum | reverse complement strand
GTACATACGACCAAAGCTCGTAGAGAATACGGGATCCCGTCCGCTCTCCCATAGTCAAGCTGCGAAGCGCCGGATTAGTAGTTGGGTCGGTGACGACCAGCGAATCCCCGGTGTTGTATGTTTTTTGCGATATTCGACATCTCTTTTTGCCTTAAGGCTACTCAAGTTACTGCATATTCATATAAACAAACTGTAGGTAAGCCTGTATTTAGAAAGTGATACTTGTGGAATGAACTTTTTGTTTGGGGCTGCCAATAGTACTAATATCTGTACCTTCGTGGGTGGTCCTCCATCCGCGATTTCTAAAGCTGTCAGTAACACCTGCGCTATCCAAGCAAGGAACAGCAGCCTTTGCAGAGTTCAAATGCGTGTCTGAGCAACCGATCCCAAGGAAAACATAAGAAAACACACAAGTCTTTGCGCTTATTTTGGTGGTTAAGCTGGAATATACCAACTAGTTCTGGTCTTTAGACATTACGTATACCGCTACTGTCCTTTTCCACCTCTTGCCGTGTAACAAATGATATAAGTCTTTGTGCAACTCTTTGGGTATCTAATTCGAAGTCATAGCCGCTGCCCTCTTCTCGGGGTCGATCCCTTTAAGTCCATACCGTCTTTTCAGGTCCTCCACCAGTGGCCCAAACTGGTAGTCGCTCACCATGCTATCATGGCGGCTACAGGGCGAGTGGCGGATGGGTAGAAGCCACTCGATGATCGAGTCTCCCATGACTGATTTAAAGTTTTGCAGGTAACCCAAGTGCCATGGGTTCTCTCCAGGTTCTGCCTGGAGGATAGCGAATGTCCGCCTGGCTTGTTGGTCTCTAGCCGCCATTGCGCTTGCTCGTGCGGACGCAGCGCCATTCGCTTGTGTCATTCCACTGGTGTGAGCTGCATCTGGGGCCCTGGGACCCTCTCCGGGTCTTTCCAGCGGGTAGGTGATGGTGTTGAATCGATCATTTGGGGGAGTATCTGTCGGAATCCGAACTGCCAGCCGAAAGGTCTGGCTCTTCCTGTACAGGTCGACATTGGTGATGTTTTGAAAAGCAAATCTTAAAGCCGTGACTGTCATGGTTATGGTAAACAAGCCGAAAAGACCACCAAGCGCCAGACCAACAATGAGTCGCGCATCGATACCTTTGTCTTCTTGTAGGCGTAGGCTAGTAAGGTAGCCATTGGTAGAAATGATGATTATGCAAAAACAAGCGCAGTAGAAGCAAAATTGTATAAAAAAGTTAAAGGCTGCTGAAGTATTAGTTACTGCACAAGGTTTCCTTAGGGCTAATACTCACAAGTTTCCGAGATGATGCCACCCATCCAAGGACAGACATGGTCCATCTTGTACACGCAATAATTATACTCGGTAGAATGATGCGCCCGGTCAGGCTTCCAGTTTCTACATTCGGAGCACCACTTAGGGAGACCATCGAGTTCGCAAACAAAGATATCTTTGCTGTAGAACGCCTCAAGACCGGGGCTGTCGGGTTCGTCGTCTCGAGGGGCCCAAGATCGTATCTCGACCTCGGCTCCGTTGCTCGCTCGTTGGTTACGCTCCTGCTCGAGGGCTTCCCTTTCGGCTGTCCATGGCACAAATCCAGGATTGTACTGGATAGTTACATAGCATCGTATGTAGGTTGCGACCATGAGAAGGAGGAGGATAGAACATAGTGCAATTAGAACAACGCCGACTGCCGTCTTGCCCCTGTTTTGCATAAAGTCCTGGACTAATAATTATCAGTAACTGCCTGACAAGCAGCAGCACAGCAAGGCAGAGCTCACCGCAGCAGTAGACAATAACATTGTAGATCGCGTAAGCAACGAGTGCCAGCCCCAGCAGAGGAAGCCCGCGCGCGATCCATCGCGTGGAACGGCGGTTGCTGGTTGAGGTTTCTAGCATCTCATCGCTCCATGGGAAGGACCAGATCGACGAATGACTGAATTGAGGGCTCGCGGGCGGCTCTATCGAGGCGTTTAGAGGGTGTGAATAATCTGATTGTGTACGAGCTGATCGTGGACGAGTAATGATCTCATCTTCTGTTGTTTGTGTCGCGGCATTGGCAGTTCCCGCCGTTGTAATAACAGTGCCAGGCTTGGCCAAGTCCGCCAAGTCCGACTCGTCCGGGTGGGTCACCACCGTGCTTTCCACCACTGTCATTTCTCAGATCACACTGTGTAATTACCCAATCAGGCAATGCTAGATGGAAGGCTTCGAGGTTGGTAGATTCGATCGATATATAATCGTCGACCGATTTTGGTTGCAGAAATGAAAAAGTCTGATACACTGAAGTCAACAGCGTGTGTAATACTTATAATTTGACAATATACTCCAATTCCCCTTCACGTGTGTGAGTTGCAGTGTGACCTTCCAATGTGCAATGTCAACTTAGACTTCGATATGGAGTCTCGAAGCTATTTACTTACACACACGGGGCCACATACAGCAAGATATTTACCTGCCGATAGAGAATTTGATGTAAGGACCCAATAAGAGCCCGCCTATGCATACTGTTTTAGGTTGTCTCAAGAACCTAGATTTATTACAAGGACTAATGACTGACATTTGGAATATTGTATGGTCAAGTCCGTTGCTTTTTGCAAGTCATCAACAACGTGACAGATAAATGCAACCAACTAAAAATCTCTGAAAGTGATAAGAGTTCAAACCTACTTATACCAATACCCAGTCCGTCATTAACAATGTTTCTTATCGGACTGACTTGAAGTGTTGGCGACTCACATCCAGGGACCTAATTCTGAGGTCCATAACCCACCCCCACTGTCTCTGCCGCCCTCTTCAATGGATCCATCCATCCATTCCATTCCCAATGCCTTTGTTCTCAGCCGAATTGAGCATCAACCAACAACACGACCAACAAGCCAATAAATCTTCATTTTGTTGTATCGTAATAGCAAAGCTTCATCCCGTGATTGAATGGCTGTTATTGTCTCCTCCAGAAGCCGCTATTCAGGGATCTCTACTCTTTAGATGGCTTCGAAGCATTTGCGAAAGCCCCAAATCAAATCAATGGTGTACAATCTGCCTCAAGTCCGCCTTATATGCAGGACTCCTGCAGCAACTGCTGATTCTATTCACTACATTTACAATCCAGGCCAAATGAGGGTTGTCGTCTTTGTGAAGCGCTGCCATTGAGTCTATTTTTAGACTATCAAACATTTGAGCTGTCAAAGGATCTGCTGGCTTTCAAAAGGAGAGCTAAGCCTTGGAGGACTCCTCAGCGCTTCGTCAGCTCATTGCGCCCACGCATACACCAAGACTAGCTATAGTGAGGGTCTCTATCCTGTAAAATGAGGAGATTCGAGGAGTCTGTTGCTGACATGAGGCCCGACAACTTCTTACTTATATGCCTGGCGAGGGCAACGCAGAGCAGGGACCCCTTTAATTAAAGCAATGCTAGTGATCGCCTCGGTTATCATGCCACAAGGTTTATGCCTTTAACATTCGTGGCATGTGAGCCAAAGAATTCATCAGCAATGCTCTTGTTGATTCTGATGCTTGTGTTATTGGCCACGATACAACATGCAAAGCTAACGGGACTGGTACTACACCTTAGAACTAAGGAAGCCACTGGATCCATTTCATGTCAGGCATCAAAGAAGCTCTCAATCCTTCTTCAGGGTGCCTGAACCCATAATCTACCTTGTCTTTCATTCGTCATCTTCCTTCGAATATGGGCGTAGATTTCACCTACTGAGCGTCACAACGTCGACCTTACAAACGTCTTTTCATCAATACAAAAAAACAGAAAAAACAACAAAAAGCAGCGTCCCATATTCGCAGAACACGTTCTAACATACTTCGAAGATGTTCCGGCCCGCTTCTTCACATATTATGGTCTCGTCAAAGCTCAATAAATGTGTTTTCACCGATATTGAACTTTCATCGTCCCATAATGTACATCAAAGTCCCTGCGCCCGTCTACGACCATCTTTCTCGACAGCACACAAGATACATAAAAGTAGAGCCTTACGGATGCTGTGGTTTGATCTGCATTGAGAAAAATCTGGTTCAAGTTCGATAGGCTTCCAACTCCACGGTTGCACGCTCGTGTTGTACGCTTGGGTCTATCACACAGAGCAGTCTTATATCACGTTCAAGACACAGCGCTCAGCAATGTCACCATGCGGCTCCTTATGACACTTGGTGTATTTTCACATTGGCTCTATACTTACACCCAATATACCTAGGTAGGGTGTTGGTACCGCTTTTTCTATTTACACTTGACCTGCACAAGCACGCAGCCTGCCTCAACGCAGGTGCATATCGATACCATGGAAGTGGGGGCAAGGCAGTCTCGTAAGAAAACATATAAGCTCGTTCCTCCGTCCTCCGTCTTTCTCAGTTCTCACCGGAGCCTTCTTTGATTCTTGCCTAGGTACCGCTATCATTTTGTGGTTTTTCCGTTTGCTTGCACTTGCTCTGCGTGAGTAGCTGAGGCCTAGAGGCTTGCAATGCAACTTGAGCAAACAAATCATTGTTTGTAAGTTGATATCACTGAAGCAGTTTCTTTTTGACCAGAACTAACAATTCAATATAGACAAGAGTATTCTTCCTATATTAAACTTCTCACGAAGCAATGTATTGGTGGATGATACTCCCTCGAACATGAAAGGTACCATCCACCGATTTTGTGGAAGCTTGGTCGAGACAAAGCTGCACTATCTCGGTATTTCCCCTTCAAATCGTGGCCCTCAAAGAACAGCCAGAACATTAAACCTGACTATCTCTAACTCTCTATTTTGTTCTCTAGGCCGGGTGATTAGCCTACCCAGGTGTTTGCTTGCCTCGTTTGGCGAACCACGTCCAAAGTCCTAAACGTACCTTTGTGTTTTCAAGTGCTTGGCAGAGGTACCTGGGAACTTGGCGAGGCATGTTATTCTTCGGCTTTATTCTTGTACCGGGATGCACAAGTTATGGGTGCAAACAGAGAACGACATTGCATAAAGGAGTTTGCACTTTGAACCAGGCTTTCGTCACATGCCTACAACAAACTGGTATCGACATCCGATGTCGGCCAGCGCAGAGCCTCATTTGGCCATCCAAACTTCGATCTTTTTGTTTGGGCTTGTTTCTATCGCATTCATCCGCCCTGCTGAGTTGGGTTTGTTAAAGCTTACGACTAATACTGTGATTTCGAACCAGACGCTTAGTCCAACACCCCTCGGCAAGGTATTTCCAAAGCGAGGACCCCTCCCCACTCTGGCGAAAGAACGACAACCCCGCCCTGGTTTCCAACATACCTTACATATACTTACATACAGCAAACATGCGCAGTCCCAAGGTCCAAGCCCTGTCGATTGTGCTCAGAGGCCTTGTTTACGCAGGAATGGGTTTCAAGTCTCCGTCGTCGTCCTCTTCGTCGTTGTTTGTTGTCGCTAGCTATTAAGCTTCAGGGGCTTAGCAGACACTAACATCCATCCAGGTGGGGCTTGAAAGACTGAGGTGGTCAACGACATTCACCCGCAATTGCGAGGTCCGACAACTTCATTTACAATGCCCATGGCATTTACCCGGGGTCACTTAGAAGCTAAGTGGCAGTTGAAAGCAGCTAGCAAGGTATTCCTGCCAGTCTGTGGCTGTGGCATGCAAGTTATCTCGATTCAACATGTGTGGTTTCTAGACTCCTTCTAGAGGCTCGCCTCAGATTCACCATGTGATCATAGATAATGCCAACCATAGCTCGCCTCAGCGACAAGAGCACAGAGCACTCCTTTTCTCAACAATCCGACAATCACTAATTTCCTACGAGCGAAATCGACCGAGGCGAAGCTACTCTCGATCATGATTCTCATGTTTTCCTTGGGCAGTGCCCAGATGCGCAGCTAGTCAGAACCGATGGCAGCAATTCTCGTCCAGTCCTTTCGAGAGTTGGCCAGACTTATAGTTAGTGAGTCAGGGTTATGGCAGCTAAATTGTGCGCTCAGGGAGTATGAGGTTGAAACTTTCTCAAACCCCCTATTGAACAACCCCTTTGAAGTTTGCGATGCTCGACCGCTCTCTCATACAGTCACACGATAGACGACTATGACAATTTCAATCATATACGAGTGTATCTGGTTGCTCCTATGCGAGCAACACTCGGTCTTTTTGGCTATCAACCAGGTGACCATGGGGCTTCCAAACATGAGGCTTGTTTGTTCATGGTTCAGCAAGTGGCATCCATGGAAATCACAATATTCTCAGTGATGCCCTGTTTGAACTTGTGGTTGAGGTCTTCGATAGCATGAATTCGGTAACATCGTTCTATCTCTACAAAAAGAGGCCAGAGCCACCGCTTTCGTGATGAATTCAAAGTCACCCAGCCTTCTACATCGTTAGCAGCTCTACATCTCTTAGTCAGAGATTCATATCAATATCTCCTCACCACACCTTTGATCTTGCCAACATGAGCGAAACGTGGCTCTGGGAATGCTATAACTGTCATTCTGAAAACTCATACAGCATGAACAAGCGGTGCATAAACTTCAGTTGCCAAGCTTTCTATGATGCTTCGAGGTGCAGGGTCTTTCTGTCCACAAGCCAAGACAAGTAGACCATCTTTTCGAAGCCATACCTCGATCAAAAAGCATCGCTCTCATAATGCGACCAGATGCATTCGAAAACACACTGAACGATACACTATCGGTATGGAGAGGCTTGGCTTTGAAGAGGCTCTGACCCTACATGAAGCGACTTCGATCTCACGACTTTTTATCCTGGGTTGGTTCTCAATCTGCCAGTAGAGTCGATGTGGGAGACGTATCCAACTGGAGAGGACAAAACCAACAGCACCATGTTATGATACACAGCAGTGCATTATAGCGGTATAGACAAATCAGGAGAAACAGTACATGCCCCTGGCACAGTTGTCCAAGGGCGATGGGCGGCGTCTTGATGGCAGTGAATGAGCACGGCTTTATTGTTTTCATGGTTCTCATGTGTCTCTTTTGCGATGATCTGGTGGCGGTCATCTGACCCTCTCCTTGTTTTTATTGGGATATGGGACTGTCTTCGGTCTTGAGTTATTTTCATTTCCTTCATTGGTGCTTTCTATTTCCTTCAAATATCCCAGCGGATCCTATCTCATCTTGTATTCCAGGGTGCTAGTATCTCAATTACCTTCGCGTTCCTCTTCTCTGCTCTGGTTATACCATGGCTCGCACTTCTATTCCCGAATGTCCTAAGACCTGGATTTACGTCTTTTGACTTTCATTTGTTTTGTATGGTTTCCTTTGTTGCTTTTCCTCTGTACCTTAGACTAGATTTGTGCTGCAATATGCTGGCGGTTTCATTTGTCATGCGGTTTTCATTTATCCGGATTGGCAGGCTGATAGAAAAAATATTCATTTTGATCCTCGTCTTTCAGAGTCCCCTTGATAGATAAGTGACTATCGTGACTGAAATCAACTCTAAATCGAGGCGAGTTCTCCTGAACGTATCGCGATACACCCAATCTTAGCACAGCGCCTGGCTTCAGTGAGGTTGGAGTAATATTCGAGCGGCGACACTGGTTGGTCAGAGCGGCTTAGTCAACTTGGTTACAACTTACATGTAAACTGGAAGCATCGTGTTATCAGATCATACAAAAGAAGCATCATATCATGTTCTCGATCCCGGCCGAGGGATCAAGGAGGCGGTGACACCTCATTATGAGACTTCATTACAACAGGTTCTCTGAGTGTACAAGCTACCTACTTTATCTAGAGGCCCCCAGCCTCGAGAGAATTAGGCTTGGCCTTTTAGATAGGAGAGCAGACACTGAGCCATATCACTCCATCACAACTTCGAGTTTGAGTCTTACTTGGAGCTCTTGTCCTTATAATTAATAATTAGAGGCTTTTCTAGACAATTTAATAGAGTTTAAATTTATTGAACAGAGAATTTGGACCTCGGTCAAAGAACAGCCTCTCGTCCGATGATTCGCAAAGAATAGATGGAAGGGTATAAGTGAGTATGTGAAGTGCCTGTAGTAGCCAAGCCAGCTCACCTGCCCGTCATGATAAGCAACGAGAGCACGAATATTGACCACTAGAAAACAACATGTTTCATTTTGAAGGCACTCCTTTATCGTGTCGCCCAGGTCCTATAAACTGGCAATTCGTATCATCGAGGCTCCAGTAACCACTGATGCCCCTGGTAAACACCTGAAGCTCGCCGGAAACCAGCATCAACACTCCCCTCCCAGACAGCACCGCTTGAGATTTGTCCAAGTCTACAGCATGCCCCTAATTAGACGTTGCGCTTCCCGTCCTAGAATGTGCAATACTAAATAAATGCTCACAAGCACAATGCGCATTTGCGACTCATCAGTCCTGCGCTACAAGTTTTAGTACAAGAACAAATATGCCCCGGCGCAGTGCTTTTAGCTCCGATGCCTTGTTTCGCCTCGCTATGCCTTGAGGAGTGAGTCTATACGTATCAAAGTGTGATTTACAAATCAATGACAGTCATCAGAGGCTGAGTGAGTATTTATGAATGTGCAATGGAGTCTGATTCAGTACCTGATATACAACCGCATAACCCCTGATCCTTGACGATCAATGTCATTGCAAAGCTTCGCATCGCATTATGATCACGAGAAATACACAGTAACTACTATACACAACGAGTAAGCACTTCCAAACATCATTACAATACGTGTTGAACAGTAAAGCATGAAAGATAGCTAAAGCAAGGTTACAGACCTCCAACAGCCGGCCAGCCATCCATCCGTTCCCTGATACTGTACAATGCCAAACCTTGCCTCCTTGTACGCCCTGGCGCCCGCAGAAAAGCAATAAAACGAAGATAATGGCGGGAAAAGAGCAAGATTAGCACCCATATTTCCCTATCGCTCCCCTGCTCCTGTCCCTATTCCTGTTCCGATTCGTTTCTCCAACCCCTATTCTTGATTCATTTCGTGTTGCAGCGGAGCAGTCCAAGTCTGCGAGAATGCATCCTTTATCAGTAAGCACAAATCCCCTTCCCAACGTCATCAACTCTCTGATATTCCTAATCGTCTGCTACCACTCGGATCTCGCCATCGCGTGAAAGATCCATTGCCTGTCGGGGCGAGACCACCCGTGATGATGTCCTTCTAAGACTGGCAGTCGTCTTCGTCGTCTTAGTTGACACCTTGGTCACTGAAGAGCTCGTGGCTCGGCTTGCAGAGACAAGGCCGACACTAGATGCACGCTCCGATGCTCGTCTCTGTGGAGTGCGTGAGTATGTCTGCATGACTCGTTTGGTAGTCGTCTTCTTAAGGAGAGCTCCAGTCGTGACACGTCGCTTAGCCGGTGACTTTGAACCCAGAGCCGCCTTCTTGGTAGTCGAGGCCACTGTGGAAACACCCTTCTTGAAAGCATTTGCTGCACCCTTGGCCATCTTAGAACCAGCGTTGGAAATCGCTCGCTTCACTCCCTTTGCAGGCTGCACCTTTCGCTTCTTTGCATTCTTGCCATCGTCTCCTCCGTCTCCAATAAGCTCCTTAAGCTTACGTTTGCCTGCCTTGACAGCGCCCTTGACTGCATTCTTGAGATCAGACTTGGGCTGCTTGACTTCGCGAGGCTTGGGTCCCAGAACACCGCGGCAGTTGGGTTCTCCGCAGAGACATTTCTGTACGTTCTTGGCCGAGAAAGGGTCAAAGTTGTAGTCATAAGTCAGCTCATCACCTGTCATGATGGGCTTATCACCCGCAAACAGGGCCATTCGCGGCTGTCCGGAAACGATCCATTTAATCATTCTGCAATTTGGGTTGCAGCTGTGATTCACGAAACGCGCGATAGATCCTGTTGTTGCGTCGATAATCATATTTTGATCAAAGCTCATGAGATAGTAGCACTTTGCTGAGTCAGCCAAATCGTCCAATCAGAGTCGCATAATGACTTATAAACTAACCTCGTTGTCCTTGTATACTTCAGTCATGCGGCGCTCACACTCATCTTCAGTGATGATTTCTCCAGCATACTCCATGATGATCTGGTTGGGTCTGAAGCATCGGTTGCTTCGGACACCATATCCACGGTCGGAAGTCTTGATCACCTCAACACCAACTCGATACTTTCCGCCCTTGTTGCGGCGAGCCGTGAGGGTGGCAAAAGCACGGTTGGTGCAATACTGCTTGCCCGCATTGCAATTCTGTTCATCACATTCGTAAAGCATAATTCGATTCTGGCAGCTCTCGCCACACCCATCTTCCGGCTTGCAAACGCACTTCGATGAATAGTCGTGGAAGTGGGGGGACTTTCTCCAGTAATCCTTAGATTCGCCAATGAAGCGATCTACACAACGTTAGTGCTAAACTTGCAATTTCGACACAAAACTTACTCTTTGTCATTTTCTTCCACTCGTCGGGTTTAGGTTGACCTGGTGGAAGCGGGTTGCAGACCTGGTATGGGAGCTTGAAGTCGCGGCCTTCAATGAGTGTGCGCAGACCGTTAAACATAGGCAAAGGCATTGTCTTGTTGACGCGGCCGCTGGGAATGAGTTCCGGCAGCTGAGCCAGGGCCTTCTTTTCTCCCACGGTCAAGCCCTTAGAAATGTCAATGGGAGCATCCTGTCCAGCGTAAAGACCCTTAGCAAGATATTTCTTGACCCGACGCTTCCTGGTGTTGACCACGGGCTCGGGCTCGGCCTCCTTGGGCTCCTCGGCAGCTTGTTCAGGCTCAGCCTTCTTTCGTGAGGCTGCTTTGGCAGCCTTGGGGTCGACAAATTTTCCGTTTGACCACACACTCAAAACCACAGGCTTCTCGTCGATGTGCGCAAACTCCTTAGTGTCCTGTAGACGCCTCAGCTCGCGTGACATGGGCGTTGAGGGCTTTTCCATTGATTTGCGACTCCGTTTGGTAGCCTTGGAGTTCTTAGTAATAGGTGTAGCTGCGATGGGCGCAAAGACATTGGACCGACGCGTCGAAGAACGTCTGCTCGAGCTACTCTCCTCCGCGATCTTCTGGCGACGAGCGCGGGGTGAGTCCAGCTTGCTTGCTGACTGAGTAGCCCCCAGCGCGTCGATACCACTGCGTACGGTTTCGGGTGTTGCATCCTGAGGAGTATCGGACGTTCCCTTGTCATCGCCCATGATTGGGCCTGAGATGGTCTTTCTTCTTCGTCGTCGGTCCGCGACAATGTCTCCTTTGGCGCGTCGCTTTCCATGGCCAGCTGTACCACTCAATTGAACAAGATTGTAAACCGGGGCACTAACGCGGCTACGTCGAGAGCGAATTGGGGCAGGCGGCGGCGCATTGGCGGCGCTGTCGGTCTCTGTAGGCTCGATGGGCTCGATGGGCTCGGCTGTAGTAGGCGCGACTTCGGGAGAGTCAGGCTCGAGTGCAACGTGAACGACATCGCGTTTGGGAGAATCGGAATGAAGACTGGCTTCATCGGCGACGGTAGTAGGAGGTGTTGAGGTTGCAGACGCGACATTGGAGGAAGAATCGTCGGTGGTGCTGACCTCAAAGGCGCCCTCAGAGGACAATAAGAGTGCCATTTCGGCAGGGGCAAAAGCTCGCCTGAGTGGTGTAATAGACTGTTTGACGCGAAATATTTAGAATCAAGAAGTCATTCAAAGTGTAGAAAATAGTAAAGAAAATGGATGATTTGGGTAAATTGAAGAGAAAAGAAGTCAAGATGTTGTGCTTGACCAAATTTAGCGTGTAGAGAGAAGAAAGTGCGAGGTAGAGAGTTAAATGAAATGGAAGTGAGAAGCAAACGCGGCGCGCCCAGATGGATATGGGAGCGGGAAGGAGCGTGGGCGACTAGACAGGTACAGTAATACCTAGTCGAGTGGGTGGTGCTTTTCCCCCCCGCGCGCGCCGGTCCAACCTCAGACTTGCCCAGGGAAGAGGAGGGTAAGGTCCAAGGCTAATGCTTGGTACGTACTGTGGTAGTTTCCGTGTAGGAGTAAGAAAAGCCGAAAAAGGAGAAGGATGGATGGATTCGGCGAGCGAAAGGGAATGCGGAGAGAGTGTCAAAGGCAGGAAGGAGGTTGATGTGATGTTGTTGATAGAGGAAAGCAAGAGAAGAGCAAGAGAATAAAATAGACTCGAGAAAGTGAATCACTCTTCTTTGATGAATGAGAAAGAGCGTATCAGAGCAACTTACAGATAAAGCGAAGATGATCGGGTTATTATATCTTGTGCCGTATTGTGTGTTGTATTGTCTTGAATGAAATTCAACAATGAATGTTGATGCTGCGTTTGGACCTCGTCGCGTTCTTTGTTGGTTGATTTAGAGAAAAAAGTGGGATTGAGTGGCCAGGACGTGACGAGGGTCAAAGGAATAGTCTAGAGAGATACGAAAGGAGGGGGGGATGAAGGAAGGAAGAAGGGTGAAAAACGAGATGAGAGAGATATAGAGACGAATAGTGGAGAATAAAAGTCTCGTGCTCAAGTGTAATACATCAATACCTAGGCTCTTGATACTACAAGAGATAGATGGATGGTATCAATGTGTTGCAGTTGGTTGTAGGATGAAGAGAGAGAGAGAGAGAGAGAGAGGCTGGGAGAGCAAGGAAGAGAAGGGAGTTGAGCTGAGTTGAGTTTGCTTGACCCCCAGAAAAAAAGGCTGATGAGTGAGCGCGCTCTTGGATGGGATGGGATGTAGGGAGCAAAAGAGGAGAAAATCAACAATTGGATGCGAGGATGAACATGGCTGGCTCAATTTCGAGGCAAACGCGAATCTCCTAGACCAAAGCAAGGCCAAACAGACAGACCAGACCACCCGAGGCTCAAGAGGCTCCTTTATTTCCGATGGCGATACGATACCAGCCAAAGCATTCATGGAACTGGAAAAATTGCACCTGATTCTATGCATATGTTTGTTTTTTGATCGCATGCACACACGCTTGATATTGCTCGAGTTACAGGTTCTCCATCTCGATATCTCGTCTTTCACTGCTTTGCCACTTTCAGCCTTGACGGCATCTGACTCAGATACCACCACTTTATCCGACCGATTCAGACGCGTGTATTCACTCAAAACGGGCGATGCATAAATTCGAGCATGTATATCGCCCGTTGTCGAGTTATCTCAGAGTGACGATATCCGGATACCGCATCACAGCCTCGTTGACCAAGCATCTCGGCTACCGAATACCGGAGGTGCCATGTTTCAGCACAGACGTGATCTTCATATAATTGTTCAATGCCGCAGGATCAGTCCAATTTTCGTGTTCAATCCAAAAATCGAAAAAGTCTCGGTTTCTCGAAAATTCTCGTGAGTGACGTTGCGTTCCTTGTTCAGGGGCCAGCGTGCGAGTTACTCCGAAAAGGGCGGGTACTGAGGTTCTCACGGACCTCAAACCACTTCGACACTGCACGCCAAACAAGAGCGAGTCCAACACTTCAGTTTGCCCATTGAACCCGAAATTTCCATTTTATCCTCAGAAGCGAAGGTAAAACTTCAATGTCGAATTCGCTCTATTTGTGTCCACGATCTTGCGTCTGAAGCGCCGTGTATCAAAGATCCCCTAGTTCCGGATAACACTCCCTTGCAGCGACAGAAAGCCTATAACTTGACTCCGGGGACTCGTGCATTCTTATCCTGTCGGCGATGTTTCGACTTGTCTGAGCCTTTTCAAGGTCGACATTTGCCGAAAAAATACGCATATCGCCCATGTAACCTGAAGGATCACCGAATCACGGGTTCTAGTCCGGCCTCATCCCTCCCCTGCAACTCCAGCACCACCGCAGTCAGTGTTCTTCGCAAAGAGATTTATGTAGTGTAGAATTGCACCGCTTACACTGATTCTATTTCCATATAAATTGGGACATTATTCTGAAGCTTCGCTGATACGGTCAATAGTGATCAACAGAAGCGCTTCTCGGTATCCCATGGGCCAGTGGTATTCAACGCACTGAACGAATGGCGTGCGATGGCCTCTGTCCCTTCGTAGAGTCTGTTGCTGCGGTTTGCTGCAAGTGTTGACAAGTTTGGACTCGGTATGCTTCTTCACGGTATCATCAGTTCAGTGCCATGTACCATCTACAGTGGCGTATCACCACATCATGTGCACGTACGCAGACTCATACCAATTCATCACCGAAGCTTAGTCGCATTGCCCTCAACTGTCTTTCGTACAGCAAGCAAACTTTTCCTGTCAAAAGTTCAGAGCGCCAATCAAATTACATGGCGTGATTTTGCCAATCGAGCGACAGCCGGCCCCAGCAGTGCTGTATCGATGAGGTCGAGGTGAGCAAATGTCCTTGGAGGGCCAGGACAGCTAATTCCTCCATTAGGACCACTGTCTCTCGCTAACGAAGCATCATAGAAGACGTCTGCAAATAATACATTTGGTGGTGTTTTCTGTGTCAGTCATTGTTATTTTGAGAGTACCTCATGCACGTTGTCTGGTGAGCAGCGTGCTACTAAGGCTGGTGCGCATATCGACACCAATTCCAACCTTGGCAGTAGAATGGTCTCTGAAGATTGCCGTTATGATGTAGAAGTCGTCCCTTGCCCCATTCTCTCGTAGAAGACCTTGGCCATGGAAATACTACAAATACCCTTCTATACATTTGGTCATGTCCAAGTTCCATTAAAAATGACGTGTCATCGCGGCGGGTGCATTTACGCGGATCAAGACCAGCCAGCCTCTCCACTAACGCAGCTCGTTCTCGTTTACGCCCACTGTAGACTTTCTTTCTGTATCAGTGTCGGGTACTTCCCGTAACTTAAACTCGCTGTCACAATTGCTGTATGTTTCTGATGCCTCAGCGGTAGTCCAAATGCTATAAAGACCATTCCTTCGGAAGTAGTGGGCGCCACAGGCAACTTACCTAGGTAGGTATGTTGACAGCCAGTCCTTGATCGTATCACCCCATCACTTCTCTCGGTCAAGTTGAAGTACTCCCATGACAAGATAGAATGACCAAGACTTCTCTTCGACTGGCTGTGGCTTCCGAGATGTGATAATCGCTGGTAAATGTTGGAATTTGCATTCAGGTTGAAGCCATCAGTTGTCAACTACGTGAAATGAAGAACATCTTGACGAAAACCAAATGCCTAAGCTTTGTTTTGCTTTTGACCTTTGACTTCACTTTATCTACTTCTCCAGAACCATCTGAAACGCACAAAGCAAGCCGATAGTTGAGAGTTGTGTTCGTTTTCGGTGTTCAGTCAAACACTTCCTGGCTGAGAGGTCACTCTTTCACACCTACACCAGGAAGTAGTCCCTCTGTTCTAAAAGCCCATCATTATTCTCTAATACCGCAGTCGTCTCAAAGACACCGTGAGAGTGTCTACAGTCTAATAATCCTGGCATCATCGCCTATCAGCAAACGCTTCACTTTTTAGGTCCCCTGGCCTCAGAGTGTAATAAAACTTCTGACACTCAGTTAGGGTGTCAAAATGAAATAGTCTCAAGACATCCAAAGATACACTAGATTTACCCAAGTATTTTCGACACCTGGGTAGGATAGAAGCCGTGAGTTTTGCCTCCCCTACGTAGCCTGCCTCCACATCATGACTCTAGGGTTACGGCCACAAGAGACATCACCGCAAGACACATCAGGTCCCTTTACAAAAACTAGCATGTCAATTCTCGATCTCAGTCTATTGTAGAATTATAACGTCTCTAAGCAGTGATTTTCACCTCTGGTGCGCTCCTCATAACTGAATGGGGTATTGTTTATGGTATCAAATCACACGGTTTCTTGGTATCCTTCACTCTCTCACTGGCACTTTTTCACTTGCAGAGAATACTGCTTAGACAGCCGACTCCTTCTTCTCAACATCGGTAGCAAGAGTATCCTTCTTCTCAGACTCAGCTGGGTCGACGGATAGCTTCTCCAGGGCCTCCTCGATGGGCTTTTCTCCAGCTTGCTCCACAGCCTGCTCTGCAGTCTCGGCCTTGGCTGCCTCTAAAGGAGCAGGAATCGGGGCTGGGACAGCCTCTGCAGCAAGAGCGGGAGCAGGGGCAGGAGCTGCGGCGGCCACAACAGGCTCAGCAGTGGGTGGCGTCTCAGTAGCGGGAGCTGACTCGGGAGCGACGGCAGTCTTTTCAGCAGTGGTAGAGTCGGCGGTAGCAGTTTGTTCGGGAGCCTCAGTAGGTGAAGGTTCAGCTTTGGTCTCACCAGTCTCAGTCACGCCAGCCTCAGTCAACGAGACAGACATGCCCTCCTTGACACTTGGCCCTTGACCACCGTACTCCTTGGGTAAAGTAGAAACGATGCCCTTGAGCTCAGTGGCCAGTGTGGTGCCAGAGGTCATGGGGTGGAACTTGCGGAGGGTAGCAGGGGCAAGGAAGAGCTTCATGGCGCCAAACATCCATCCCATAATGGCGGGAACATTGACAAAGTACTTGTGCGCGAGCAACTCAGGGTAAGCCATTGAGAAGACTGAGATGGTCTCCTTGCTGGCGGCCTTGACGGCGGGGTCCATACGGAAGAAACTGACATTGAGGTAGTCGTGGACTTGGATCATCTGGTAAGGATCCTCACCCCCCTCAGGAATTGGCTCAGTGACTTGATCTAGCTTCAGTTTCTGAACACTGAGCTCCATGATGGCAGCGCGCCATTTGATAAACCTGATGTAGAGTCAGTGAAGCTGTTTTATTTAAACGAGGAAACTCAAGACTTTAGACGTAAGCTATATAAAGATTTAGCTGAACTATTCCAAACTTTGAGGACTATTCGATAAATTTATCAACAGTCCTCCAAGTTTAGAGTAGTATAGCCAGATCTTCTGCTTCCTGAGGCTGGGGTTGAAACTTACTCCTCTACATTGCCAAAGGTGGCCTTGTTGTCCTTGACAGCACCATAGATGTTCCAGGTGATGATGGTCTCCTTGCCATTCTCTCCCTTGTGGACAGTGACATAGCCCAAGTCACCAAATTTGCTCTTGTCAAAAGTCTGGGTGACGAGTGCGGTAGGGTTCACCTTCTTGCGCCACTCAAGGGCCTGAGTGAGCTGCTTCTCAGCTGCCACGGGGTCATCATTGTTGGCGCGGAGGAACTTTTGCAGGACAACCTTTGTTGGGACATGGTCAATGTTGGTGAGCTGGACACCCCACATCTCCTTGTGGAGTGTTTTGGTGAAGATATCCTCAAGGTGAGCATTGAGCTTGGTAAGAGGCGTCTCGGGAGTTGCAGGGTTCTCAGCAGGGACGGCAGCGGGAACGGTCTTATCCTGTTCGGCAGCCATGGTAGTGGTTGATGAGGCTATAAGAAGGTGGGAGATGATGAGATGATTGAGACGATGATGAGATGAGCCCAGTGATGGAGAATCGTGGGGGGTCGGGGCCTTTTGTGTTCAGCTTGTCCTTGTCCTTGTTGACTTGACGAGTCTTGTCTGACGCGGCTCCTGAAGCGGATTGTTTTGGTGCAGCTGCCGAGCGAGACGGGAGTACAATAATAAAAGACAAACAAACACAAACACACACGGGAAAGTGAAACTCGTTTCGACGAATATAATTCGACTGATGATGTTGTTTGTCCGTTCAAGAAGGGAGCACGAATTATCAGGTGAATAGAAGACCCAGCTAAGGTTAGGTACCTTATTATTCAGGGAGACAGCTTGACGGCCGATCCTACCTTTAGTGTCCGTGGGCCAAGGGCGGGAAACGCCCTGTCGTTTCGGCAAGTGGAGATGATACCCTGAAGGCCGTTTACTGGTGCATTAGACGCCTCAAACTCTGATGAATATTCCTTCTCATTGGCTGAAGGCTGAGAAATAAACTCAGGCACTCGACATCCAATGGAGTCTGGAGTTTTTCTAGGGGCTTCTCTCTATAACTCTAGCTAGCTCAGGACCTTTATCCTACTAACGTATACGGGTAGACAAGTGACGAGAAGACTTGCGTAAATTTAGGCAATGGTAGACTTGCAAGGCTTTTAATTGAGGTACCTAGTTGTTTTTTCTTTCACTTGGGATAGGCCCCAAGGTGTTGTGCGTCCCCGGGCTTGGAGCTACAACTACCTACCTTACAGGGGCAGAGAGGCAGATCTAACGCCCGTACCTGAATAAACATGCAGCTTTTCAGGGCTGCATTAATCAATTGATCCATTCTCAAGTCTTATTATGCACACACCCTGCTTAAGCCCATAACTGGGCAGAGGAAATATGTAGATTCAAAACATGATATGTGACAAAATGTAACGGCTGATAAGCCATTTCGGAAGTAAATCCCGGATAGCAATGCAAATTATCTTTCCAAGAGGAGCTACGGACACAACATTGATATGGATGGATATGGATATATTACTCCGTACACTGTACATACGAACCATCAACCCAGTCAACATCATAGCACAGCATCTGAGCCACCACAATTTACCAAGAACGCTGTTTTTTCTTGTTTTTTTTCTTTCTTTCTTATTATTTTGTATACATCCACTAGACTCTAGAGTGACCCAAAAGCACAGGCAATATCCCTCAAACTCCTTAAACTCCGAACCATTAGCGTCCTCTGTATAACCCTGAGCTGGCATCCATCCTCGCCCCCGAATTAACATGCCTATTAGTGCGCCACGCGTTTTCTTCATCCAGTCTTTATGGTCCTCTAGCCTTAGCCCCGAGTAAGTCAACCAAAAGCTGAGTAGCAAATATTGCCGAAGAAGTGGCTAGGGAGTCTCGGATGTTGAAAAAGATGACCAAAGATCACTGGTGACATAGTCCAGTGCGACGCTGAGATGCAAGGCGTTGTGCGAAAATGAAATCTAAAAGAAGCGAAATGAGTGGCCTCATAGGGCCGCCTTAAGAAAAAAGCAAATCGGGTGGCCGAATTGTGATGTGCAAAGTCAGGGAGCAAAATCAAGTTGTTATCAACAGGGCACCGAAGCAGAGCAAGAACGGTGCCATTGGTCGTTTGTTCAGTTGTAGCCGAGAGCGCGGCCAAGGATTCGCTCGATAGCTGAAAGCTCGAGATAGGCACACTGTCCCAGAGTCATTTGATCAAACTGAGGACCCTGGATGTAGTTGACCTCGTTGAAGAAATAACCCCAGTACTCATCAGTCTCCTTGAGTGTTTCCTGAATGACAGTGCGCTCATGGATAGGGCGGACCAGGACATCGCGAGTGCTCTGCTCACGGATCAGACGAATGTACCACTCAACAAGGTCGAGAGGAGCATCGGACTTTCGCGTGATGGCGTACTGGTGAACCCAGCAGTTGGCGTTGGCCGGCTGGTGGTGACGACGCTGCTGCTCCATGGGGATCATCTGAACCATGAAGGCGATGTTATCCTTCTGGAGGGCGGTAAAGCCATGACACTGCATCGCAGTCTGAACAACTCGCTGAAAAAGCTGGGAGGTGAGGTTGACAGGGTCATCCTGCTGAGAAACTGACCTGCTGAGCAGACGAAGGAGCTTGATAGTCGCCTTGTACATCGCACCCCGCTGAGAAATGGTGATGTGGTCAGCGGCATACCAGGGAAACTTGCGGAGAGTGCTGATGAGGCACTCGTAGGGGCGCTGGGGGCACTCCTTCGAGAATGGAGATCGATGAGGGACCTCAACATGCTTGACGAGCATGACCATCTCTTCAGGGGAGATGAAGCCTTTGAAGTTCTCCCAAGGCTCTTGATGGTTGTTGGGAAGTACCTTAGGAGTTGCGCCATCCCAAAACACGCCGTGGGCAAGAGGGAAGAGATCCTGCATAAGAGCCGACTGGCTCGACAGCTCAACTTCAATGGAGCGTTCTCCAAGACGACTCACACGGCCAGCCTGAGAATGTTGGTGGTGCTTCTCGGCACAACGCATCGCATCCTCCATGGTGACAAATTCCACGAAGGCGTCCATGGTCTTGGACGTTGCCCTGTCCATGATTATATGGATGGGCTCTTCCACATCCGGCAACATACGGCTATTGCGGCCGATAAAGGCCACAATCTCGGCGCGCTTGGTTGAGAAGGGTATCTAACGAGATCAGAAATGCGAAATACAGCTCAGACTAAACAGGTACTCACGTTCTTAAGACGAACAGCGCCGGCCACAGAGGCTTTGGCAGAGCCAGGGCCGCTTGCAAAAGGAAAGAACTCAGGCTTCATTGCAGTCTCAAGTGTAGGGAGGCCTGAAGGTGTGTCTACCAACTTGGATAGCTCAGGCGACATGTTGCTGGTGAAGTGCCCGGCCATAGGGGCCGCGAGCATGGCCTGCTGTACAGCGGGCGGAGGCAGATTCGGGAACGGAATCAAAGCAGTAGGTTCAGCACGTTCGGGACTACCAAAAGGGTCCTGGAGGGCGGACTCATGTGCCATAGGAGTAGCCTGCAGACCCAAATCGAATCGAGGAGGAGGTAAGCTGTTAATACCGTGAGCGGATGATCGCGGTGCGTAATTTCGCGGCTCTGTGAGATGCTGATTTGGTCCTGAGTTGGGAGTAGACTGCGAAGCACTCATGCGGTGTCCGCTGCAGTGGTGCGGAGTGTGACTGGGGCTTGCAAGAGAAAGACCCGAATTGTAGGAAACACTCTGAGGCAAGCTGGGGTTGTAAACATTGGTCTGGGAGACCCCAATAGGTGTGTAGAACTGTTGGCCACCAGTAGCAGGATGGGAGCGAGCAGAGTGTTGGCTGCCCGGCTGAGATGCCGATGAGCGACCACGGGGAGGAGACAAGAAGCTAGTCTGTCCTCCACTGCCAGAGTTGCCGCTCTGAGTATGCTGAGTAGCCTAGGGTTGCCAAGGTAAGGATGGGTCTCGAAGTAGATTTGCCATAAGACTTCATGTATCTCAACATAACACAAACAGGATAAGTTAAGACTTACAATAAGCTGTGTACCATTGGGAAGACGATTGCCAATCCCCGGGCCACCAAGACCTCCAGTGTTGGTGTTTGCGAGGTGATTGCCACGAGGAGCCTCATTTGTTGTAGCAGCATTTGCCGATCCATTTACGATAACATGCTCAGGACTATTGTTGGACGAAGGGGCAGCACTACTAGCCATGAAGTGGGAAACATGCCCAGATGTCGAAGTAGCAGCATTGTTGTTGCTGAACATGCCATCGATTGTACCGTTGACTGTCTCAGCGATCACGTTCATACCATTGCCTTGGTAATGACCTCCCATCTAAGGGGCCACAGCGTTAGGGGCGTATGACATGACTGGGTACATTGCATGAGCAGCACCGTCCGATGGGCTGTTTGGCGGTGCTGTGGGAGGTCCAGAAAAGCCAGAGTACTGTGCAGGAAGGGCCGTTGCCATGTTCATGCCAGGCTGAGCACCAGCATATCCGCTGGCCTGCCCCAGAGTTAGTGGGTGGTTCAGATGCCATATCAGTGAGAGTCTGGCACTTACCTGAAGGGCATTGTGAAGAGCCTGTTGGGCTGATGGAACCCAAGAATTCGCGTTGGAAACTATATGCGAAGCAGCCTCGGGTTGGTGTCCGCCGTCCGAACCTTGGGTTCCGCGAGGCTGCGGATAGAAGGACGGTGCATTGAACGGAGGGTTGGAGGCTGGCTGGCCAGAGCGTTGGGCTCCGGAGTCTCCGTGAGCCATCGGAAGCACAGAGCGATCTAGTTAGCCCAGAGGTGATCGGATATGGTCTGACTTGAAGGAGTTGTCAGTCAGCACGTCAACGTCATTGACCAAGATATCGTTCAACGAATAGATACTGAATACTAGAGATAGACCCCTAGGTTTTGGGGGGTATTGGGTAGGAGTGCGGGAAAAGCTTACCAGTCGAAACTTTGTGCCGTGTATTTCGGGCAGTGAGGGACAATTCGGGAAAGACAGCTGTGTTTCTGAACTGAGTGTCTACAATAAGCCGCTTGACCGTGAGACAAGTTGAAGATCAAAGAAGATGGTAGAAGCTCAGGCACCCGAAGTCGTTGGTAGAATGACAGAGAAAGGAGAAAGAGATCAGGGGAGTGTTCAGAAATTTAAGGGCAGAGCAATGAAGGTCACACGTGATTATAGAAGCTTTTCCTGAAGTTCACTGTTAGTGTGTGATCCCAAGAATGAGTTGCAGGTACAAGTTTAGTTGAAGAATGAAGAGGGAGTGTTTGCAAGCGCTTCAGACGATGGTTGCGCCCAGGGAGTGCACGTGGTCTTTCGAGCTTCCTGAACCCCGCCTTATTGTTTGAAAGGCATGTCAGAGTCGGCCGCAAGGTAAAATACAGGCAAGAAGTTGGTGAGAAGAACGGGACGACGGTGTTTGCAGGTACTTATATTGCCGGCAGCTTTCATAGAAGACAAGCGAAAGAGGACTTACGGACTGGCAACACACTGTTGATGATGGAGACGACGCGGAGTTGGAGAGATTACTGAAACAATAACCTGGGCGCAATCGGAGAGCTCTGTTCAAGACGAGCGCGTAATTGTTCGGGTTTCGGGGTTGGCGGTTCGCAGGGCTCGTATATGGCGGGTGCAGGGGCGTAGGCGAGGAAGCAGAGAAATGCCTTCAGAGTTTCTAAAGGTTCGCACTGGGCTTGGTGAATAGTTAGCGTTGCCGAGTGAAAGTGTTGGGTAGAAGTCAGTTTTTCAGGGATGAAGGTCTTTGGCTGAAGGTTGAAGAATGGATGACAGAAAAGGCTTCCTGCTTCAGGGGGCAAGGGAAAGGATACAAACCTTGATCGAATTAGCTTGGGAGATCACAAGATGATCTGAGTTGATAGAGCGGAATGGCCCAGAGTGTCAAGGTTAAAGAGTGATCAGGGTTAGAGGATGAAAGGAAGAAACAATGCTAACTGCAAAGGACAGAAGATATAAACAGAAGGGAGAAGAATCTCAGTGACTGATTCAAAGCGATGAAGGTGCAGGCATGACAGGTTAACGTTGTCAAGCTTGAAATAGTGCAATGGGCACTTGTGGTTGAATTGTTGTTGAGGGTCAAGTAAAAGCTGCCTAGCAACAAAGCAGCACGAGGGTTAAGGCATTGACTCCAAGAAATGAAGGTATGTGCTTTAGCTTGACGGTGCTGGGCACTTGTCTAAAGAAGGGGAAGAGAAAAGGCTGAAAGCAGAGCACAATAGAAAGGGGATATCAGAGACAGTTCCTTGCAAGTGATTGACAGTGATTCACTTACTATTGTGAAAATTGAGTTCAGCAGTGACCAGTAACTGATAGAATAAGGATAATGGTAACAACAATGCTTTTACAAAATGAAAGTTGATCAATTATGAAGGATGAGATAATGGTAGTTGGTTCAAGAATGTGTTAATTTCTTACGTAAAGACCCGTTGATCCCACGAGGCAATCACGACAATGCCTCCTTCCTTAACTGGCAGTGTTCTGATTCAAGAACTTACGTACTACTCTGGGTATAAGACTGGAGATCATGGCCTCTACCCCAAGAATGATGTTGTCAGATGCAATAAAGGTTTCGTTTCCAGAAAGATACGCATTTCAATTCGGTAAGGTCAGCAAAGTTTATGTCTAATGTCGTTATCTTGAACCTCCTTCCTCACCACGGCATGAGGCTCGCCTATCAGAGCCTCCGCAGTTCAATGCTATCACGAATGGTTGATACAATTTGCCTGGTCACAGAAACATTGCGACAACCGACACTCCCAAGCAAACTCCAAGCCTCAAACCAGCTGAGGGGTTTAGTCAAACTGCTGAGGTCAGTAATCTCATAGGTCGTGGTAAGATTGGATCATTCTTACAGGTGTAAGGAAAGACTCGGCCACGAATCGTGCTCGAGCGTTCAACTATGACAAGTTAGCATGGAGTTGCTTAGGATTACAGTCCAACTACTCACAAATAGCTTCATCTCAGAGATCTCCTTGTCAACCTCTTCCATAAACTGAATAATAAAGTCGACAAGCTTGTGCTTCAGCATTTCCTCGGTGTGGAAGTTTGTTATCAGGAAAGAAATGTCATAACCCTAAACAACGTCAGTCAGGGGTAACTCAATTGAGTATCGCATGACCAGTAACCGACCTTGATAGGTTTCCTCCGCAGAATGAAGAAGGACTCCGCACGTTGCGTCAAGAATCTTGTAAACTTGTGGACCAGAATATGCTCAATCTCGTCGGCCTGCTTGATCTTGATGCTAATACGGACGGAGTTGATGCTGGGCTCAATCAAGACACGCTCATTCTCGTTGCGCGCAATGGTCAAGGGCTGCAGCAGGACCTCGGGGGACGTCTGGGCCTCAATCTCTGGAACATTGTGTCGCTCGGCGGTCTGGGAAGCAAAGTTGGAGAGTGTGAGCGCGGCGGTCAAGCTGCTGCGTACGCATTGCAAGTAGGGTCGGAGGGATTGAGACTAAGCGGGGGATAGCTGTCAGCTTGCGGTCTGGATCGTGAGATGTCATTGAGCATGTACCATGACAGCAAATACGTCCTCAGACGTCCTCAATTAACTAGAAATAGCACGAATGTAGATGTCGACGGTGAACACGGAGCTCGGCGGGGTCGGTCGACGTTGACGTTGGAGGTTGGAGCTTCGGTGAGGTGAGGCGCAGTTGTTAGTGAGGCGTCGCCAGGCCTGACGTCTCCCGTGTCTTTAGGTGGGGCGATGATGAGGGAAACTTGGAGAGTTCACGTGTGAAGCTTGAGCCTCAAGAGCTGTCCGTGGCTTGGTAGCATCACAGCCACAGCTCTCTTGGGACTCTGGTTGCCCCGCGGAAGCTACACCGCTTTCCCCACTAACATTTCGCCTTCGTCCAGGTACCACTTGGTGACGCACCTCTAGCATCTTCCACGCCTCGCAAACATCGACCTTGAGCAAAGAGACGCTAACTAAGGACGCTTTCTTTTTTTCTGCTATTATATTGTTCTTTTAGATCCTTCTTTTACAGACCCCCCGAATAGACGGCATCCAGTGCCTGGACAGACTTAAATTCGTCTTACTACACCCCTCCTTCGACGCTTGAGCTCCGATCGACCGAAACCATGTCGTCCATACAAGGTCAGTAATTTCCCATGCCTGTGTCTTCATGATCTCTAGCCCAATTGCACAAACAGATACTGACAGACCACAGTCGTGGTGAAACATCAAGGCAAGAAACACGATGTCGAGATCGACCCCAGCTCTACTGGCGAGGACTTCAAACTCCAGATGTTCAGCTTGACCAACGTCGAACCCGAACGCCAAAAGATCTTACTCAAAGGTGGTCAACTCAAAGATGATGCCGATATGAGCAAACTCGGCTTGAAGAACGGCCAGGTCATTATGATGATGGGTACCCCAAGCGCTGGTGGCGATGCCCTTGTCCGACCAAAGGAGGCGATCAAGTTTGTCGAGGATATGACAGAGGCGGAGCAGGCTCAACAAGTTGGCGCGAAACCTGCTGGTTTGATCAACCTTGGAAATACATGTTATCTCAATTCAACTCTCCAGACTCTGCGTCTGATTCCAGAGCTCCAGGAGGCGCTCGACACGTACCAACCCGATGGCAACGCCAGCAGCTTTATGATGACAGGCACGAACATGGACTTGGCATCTCAACTGTCAAACTTGTACAAGAGAATGGGACAAACCCAGGACTCCTTCCCTCCCATGAACTTCTTGAACGCTCTGCGACTGGTATTTCCCCAGTTTGCGGAGAGGTCCAAGACATCAACAGGCTTTGCTCAGCAGGATGCAGAGGAGGCTTGGTCCCAAATTGTGCAGCAACTTAACCAGAAGCTCCGCATCAAGAGCGAAAACACTTCGGAGACATCCTTCGTGGAGAAGTACATGTCTGGCGAGTTCAGTTCGGTAATGGAGTGTGATGAGGAAGAGGCGCGCAATGCTGGCGAGCAGCCCATCATTAACAAGGAGAGCTTCGCCAAGCTCAACTGCCACATCGACAGCTCAACAAATCATCTGCGAGATGGCATTGCCGCCGCCCTGGAGGAGAAGCTTGAGAAGCAGTCGGAAGTTCTGGGTCGTGATGCAGTCTATACCAAGACTTCCAAGATCTCTCGTGCTCCTAAGTATCTGACAGTGCACTTTGTGCGCTTTTTCTGGAAGCGAGAGACCCAGAAGAAGGCCAAGATCATGCGAAAGGTCACTTTCCCCATGGAGCTTGATATTGTTGAATTCTGCTCCGACGAATTGAAGAAGGCTCTTATTCCTGTGCGCGACAAGGTTCGTGAGATTCGCAAGGATGAAGAGGATATCGAGCGGGCCCGTAAGCGACGTAAGAAGACTCACGATCGGGACGTCGGCGATATCCCAGGCGGCGCTGGTCTTCCCACCGAGAAGGAGAAGAAGGAGGCTGAGAAGAAGGGGAGCAAGTCAGCAGATGGCGATGTTGTCATGGGCGAGGAGGGCGAGACATACAAGACAGACGCCGACATCGAGGCCGAGAGAAATGCTTCCATTCTTGAGGCCAAGAAGGAGCTCAACGCTCTCATCAACCCCGAGCTGCGAAACGATGATGGTGCCAATCAGTCTGGTCTGTACGAGCTCCGGGGTGTCGTGACACATCAAGGTGCCAGCGCCGACAGTGGCCACTACACCTCATATGTCAAGAAGGCCGCGCCCGTTGATCCCAAGACTGGCAAGAAGGGTGAGGAGGACGGCAAGTGGTGGTGGTTCAACGACGACAAGGTTTCAGAGGTTGAAGCTGAGAAGATTGCAACTCTCGCCGGTGGTGGCGAGTCTCACTCTGCTCTCATCCTCTTGTACCGAGCCATTCCTCTGCCCACTGCCGAGGGTGTCCTGGAGTAAAAAGAGCCACTAGGACAAACTTTACTAGAAGTATATGGACACCTGGGAATGGTGCTAGATGATTTGATGAATAAAAATGGACAGGAGCATGGCATGGCATGGCAGGGCGGTCAGGCGTAGGGAGAAGGCATGACATGTAACTCAATCAATAAAACGTTAATTAAACAACCATATGTCTCAGTGGAAGCTTCTAATTTTTTACACCCTCAAGGTTCGTTCTATGATGTACCTTATGTTTAGTAGATGCCTGTGTCCAGTAAACCACCTTTTAACCATCCATAACGCCTATGCTTCGTTTCTAGCAAGATACCCATAAAGTTACAACACAATAATACAATCGCACCAATCCTACAATTTTGCCACAGTCATGGGCCTTCCTTTTCTCTCGCCTTCTCAGCCTCGCGTTCCTTGACACGCACTTCGAAGTCGTCCATTTTCCTTTGGAGGACAGCCTTTTGTGATAATAAAGTTTTTCGTTGGGATAGGAGAGCAGCTATTTGTTCGTTGGGGGACGTCGCCCGGAACTCTTGAATTGCCTGTCTCAGTAATTAGTCTTGTTCTTTGTGAAACTTTCTGTTTGCCATGCCTCTTTCTTCTCGTTGTCTGTCTTTAGTTGTGCGCCCGTGATGGTGCCGGCAAAAATGCATGCTGCAAAGGCGACAGCCCAAACACCGCGCTTGAACTTTTCTTGTCTTGTCCACTGATGCACCGCCATTGTATGTGTTATGTATCACCAGTATCCCTTCCAGATCTCTTCTGAAAGCTTACTACGCTGTCGGCGTGACACCTTGTCAGCAGTAAAATATGAACTTGATGTCGAGGAGGACGAATTCGTGGAGCTTAGGGTCGGTCGTGATGGATTGGGCGGTAGTGGAGACAAAGTTTTTGATCTGGAACCAAGGAACTGAAGTTCAATCGGAGGAGTCGACGGCGTCGGATCTTCAAGAGAGTCGGAGGCGGATCGCCGGGTCACGGTCGCGGCGGAGGAAGCATTATCGGTGTCACGGAGGTTGGGCGCCGAGTGGATCTTTTGCGGTAGCGGTGGTCTTACTAAGCAGTGTGCAGCTGAGAGCGGGGGTGTAGTGGGGATGAGGGGCATCGTGGGGGAATGGGGCATCGT
>JAAOAQ010000858.1:0-10315 GCA_013396025.1 Fusarium phyllophilum | reverse complement strand
CTCCTCCCCCGCCCTATCAACCTGCAACAGCTCATTAACCTCCGCCATCCAGTAATTCGCCGCCTTGCTAAACGCGCGTATAAGAATAACCGTCCACGGCTCCGTGAGTATCATGCACTGATTTATAGCGTGGTGAAACTCTGAGAGCGTGGGCACGATGAACGTCCTGTTGTCCGGGGCGGTCACGCGTGCTAGGTCCGATAGCTCTCGGGCGCTGCGCTCGCGGATCCGCATCACCCATTTGCAGTTGGAGCGGGATTGGCTGGGCGCGGGGAGGCCGAGAGCGTGGTCGTCTATGTGGTGGATTAGATCGGCGAGGAGGAGGACGCCGAGATTCCAGTGGGCGCAGATGCAGATGAACCAGCTTTGGATGCGGCCTGGGATGGAGTTGTAGTTTTGAAGAAGTTCTCTAAAGAACGTGCCACTACACAAATTAGTACCTATATATCAATCAGAGGTTGTAAAGACTTACTATGTCGTGTTCCAGTAGCGATAAACTCTCGCAGACCGTTCAATAAACTCCTCAACCTTCTCCCCAGACTCTCCCTGTCTCAGTAAATTCTGCAGGTACGCTACATGTCGAAACATCAACACCTTGACGGGCGCAGATCTCGTAACCGCCTCAGCAGCCTCTTCATACGAACACGGCCAGTGAACATTCTGCCTCGGTTTCTCAAGACTATCCTGAATAAACAGCGGAACGTTCCAATCTGTATCACCACGCGCATCATCGTGCTGACTATTCGCATCCACAACAACAAGCGGCCTCTCACTCATCGTCGAACTAACCGTATCAAACATCACCGTCAACCAGTACAGCAGACTCACAGTCCCGGCGTCTTCGCTGCTCATTGACGCAACGAGATTAGCGCGCTTGCGGCCTTTGGTGAGACCCTTTTTCTCAGCGTCAAAGCGGTATTTTAACGTGTGCATCTTTCGCGCCGCGCGCTCCATGAAAATTGGTGGACCGTCGTTTTCGATTATGCTGGCTATTTCGTCGGCGACGGATTGCATGTCGTATACGTCCTCGAAACACCCTGATGTGTCAAGGTCGCTGTGCTCTGTGTCTTCAGGATCAAGAGGTTTTTGGGTGAGGCCGAAGATCATTTCTGCGCAGACGACGCGGTAGGACTCTACGTCTGCGACGTCGTCTAACGCGCGTCGTGCTTGATCCCAGATGTTGCGTTGGAGATGACGATCGAATTCTTCTTTAAAACCATCCATGTACTCGTTTAGTATATTATCTTCTGCGATGTCGTCTAGTGAGGGATATCGTTCTCTGTGTCGTCGTGAACTTTGAGCCCATTGTGTTGCGAACGCCATGATACAGAGATGAAGAGCCTTGGCTGTTGCTGAATCTTGTTGGCGTGTCATATGGATCAATTGTGTTGATTGAGCCACGCGATCGAGATTCATTGTGCGTCGCAGAACTCGATTCGTCCATGAAGATCCCCATTCCGCAAGATTCCCTGGTTGAGAGACAGTCTTTTGCTGCCGCCCAAACGGACACGTAACTTCGTTCAACCAACACGATAAATTATGCTCCAAGACATCGTGATAAATCTGCAGCAGATTCGTCGAGATCATCAAGTTATTAGACTTTGTCATCATCGACTGATCCATAGTGAACGACGATAACGAACTACTCTGCGTATCGCTCCATGTAGTCGACACACGACGCCGTTTCGTTCTCCGCCAGTCTTTCTCATTATTCGGACTAACTGCGATGAGTGACTGTGCAGGTTCTGTAGGACTGACGGTGGGGAACTGCGACATTGATGCAGTGTCGAATTGAAGTTCAGGCGGGACGGTCGAGTCTTTGAAGAATTCCCATGGTTCGCTTAGCGATTCCTCAGGTGCAGTGAGATCCTTGAATTGAATCCCGTAGAAATTAGAGTCAATAGGCTCCGTCTGTTCCGGCACAAAGTCAAATGGTAGCGCATCGAGTGAATTGTCGAGAAATGAGGGGACGTCTAGACTGGTGTCGATTTCTGAAAAGACCGGTACTGGAGGGAGTGACTGCGAAACAAAAGATTGCGCTGCTGACTGCGCATCAAAAGTGTTATCGTCAGGAACAATAGAATTCGGTGTATCGCGTGTATTCTCTGTTGATGTCGATTCTCGTCCTGTAGAAGTTGAATCCCGCCTCGAGGGGACAATGCATTCAATACCTGGTTCACCCCGCGCAGCCGCAGCAAGAGCATAAGAGATCTGAATCTGCGTCCACGCCCAATTCATGGTACATTTCTTATGAGTCTTTGTGCAGTACGAACACGGCGACGATTGAGCTAAAGGTGCTACACCGTTGTCAGCACTATCACCAACTGAACTGCTGAAGCGGGGGTCTTACGCTTTTCGCCTACAATCATCTTGCCATCGCGGAGAGGATCCATATTTCTGGGAATCTCCAAGGGGGGAGCGTCGCAGCCCCTCTTGGACTTTCTACACTGATCGCAGGCATATTGCGTTCTCTTCATGGCTGCACGTAATGATGATGTCGATATAGGGGATGGAAGATGGTAGCGTGAAAAATTGCATCAGCGACAAAAGTGGGCGGAACTTGGGTTAAAGCTCTCCCCTCCCTTGCAGATATAGGTAGGTAACCCCCTCCGGATCCCCGGATTCCCAACTGATCCGAGCGCTTGTTTCCCCCGCGTTCTTTGCTCTTTTGGTTTAGTGCATCCAACCAAAGTTTGTGCTGTCTTGGAGGGGAGGGGACCCCTGGGAAATGTTGGCTTACGACTAGCCAACAGCCAACAGCCTCATTCTCAATGATTTCACGGCGTAGATCGAGATGAGCAGAGTTTCTAGACTCTTCCAAAATTGAGGTCAATGTGTAACTTTACGCGAGGCACTGAGGCTGTGAAATTTTAAACGGGCTACGCCGCAATGTCTTAGCTGACTGACTCTTCGATTCTGACTCAAAACTAGCTTAGATCTCAAATCTCATCTCATCTACAGAACAGCCTTGTAAATCTCAGTCTCAACAGCTGCCCAGAGACCCAAGACCTTGGCATCAGCAAACGGCAGAATCTGCGTGCACACGATTCCTCCAATGCCGTGCTCGCGATCAGCCCACCACCAGAGATTAGGCAATCCAGCCCACTGAACCGTGCTCTTTGATCGCCCTGAGAAGCCTCCGTTGGTGAGCATGAATGTCAATCCCCAGCCCTGCAAGTTGAATGGTTAGTGCGTCTGCTGAAATGCGGGGGAGGGAAGAGAGCGTCGTACCTGGGGTGGATTTCCATCGACGGGGTATAGCTCGCCGATTGGGTTGGTCAGATCTGGTTTGGCAGCTGGGATGGGCTGACGACTGAAGTTTGGGAATTTCTCGATACTATTGCTCAGCATGAGATCGACCGTTTCCTTCTTGAGGATCTGAGCGCCCGTGTTGGGACATGTTCCGCCGTTGAGCAGAACAGTAAGAACCTCTGTTTAAATCAGCATCCATTCACCCGCACAACATTAACTCTGTATACTTACTTCCGTATTCTTGGGGCTGCGCAAACATTCCCGCGCCACCGCTATGGAAGATTGAAGCGATTTCACTCGCGTTGTCAGTCACGAGAGGAAGACGCTGGAGATGATCGCGCGTTCGCAGTGTACCGTCTGCGTCGCGCTGATGCATGTGAGCTAATTTGGCGCGCATCTCTTTACCGGGAAGCATGGACATGTTTTTGACGCCCAGAGGTGCAAAGACGTTCTTCTGGAGATAATCATTCAGACGCAGACCGCTGGCTCGTTCAAGCGCGATGCCAGCCCAGTCAATTCCGACCTGAAATGTTAGCAGGCGTTGAATGAGAGGGAAGTAAACTTACACCGTATTCCCAGCCTTCACCGGGCTGGAACAGAAGAGGAAGCTTGACGATATCCTCAATACGACCAGAAAACTCATCAATACCAGCAGGATGACTCCAATCCCTCAAGCGCTCATTAAAAAACGTATATCCAAAGCCAGCAGTATGCGTCAGTAGCATCCGCAGTGTAATCAGATTCTTCTTCTCCTCAAAGCTCCCATCAGGCTTCAAGACCTTCAGAGTCTTAAGCTCAGGCACAAGACTCTCAAGATGCTCACCATCATCGAGTTTCAGCTTTCCCTGCTCCACGAGCTGCATGCACGCAACACCAGCAAGCATCTTGGTGCATGAAGCGACCCAGAAAATGTTATCAAGCGTCATGGGCTCATTGGACCCGACACCGCGCGTACCCGCTGAATGAGCGAATATCTCACCGGATTTGTCGACCAATACGACCGTGGTACCGGGAATACCGGTCTTTTGGTCGGCGCATGCATCGTCGATTATGCTGCGCAGCTTGGATGTAGCTTGGGCAGTGATAGGCATGTTGGGCAATACAACGTAATTTGAGATTTAGAATGGGGGTTGATCGATTGTTACAGAACTGTCTACCCCTAGTGAAGCTATCTATTTATACTGCTAGTCGACAATGGCGCTATGATTCTAAGATAGTGCAGCCTTGGCTCGTGGCCCGCGCCAGCTCACAAAGGTTTATTAAGTCATATGACAGGATACCACCCGCATACAGCACCATACTGTATTCATCACGGCCCCGCCCTTGCGCAATCTAACTGAGTTCTGTTGACCAAAAACACCAAGGATTCTAGTGTAGATCCCTTCCCTAAGCTTGCGGACCCGCATCCGCAGATACGAGTGCACAGACGAGGGGTAAAAAAACCCAAAAGCTCCCAGCTTAACAAGCATCTCCATTTACTGAGGATGCGGCGCCGCGTGCGCTCGGCAGTTGATGGCGTCCGAGGTCCCGTGGGGTTCGATCCGGGGTAGAGCATGCGGGGGAGGCGCTTGCTGTAACCTCGCCGTGTCTCGTTTGGTGGCATTACAAGCGGAGGGATGTGACGAGGCGGATGCGGGTACGCAGTTACGCAGGGCGGAACGGAGGCCGGTTGCGTTGCCTTTCACATGATGCTACTGTAGAGGCTCACGGAGAATGCAAGGTGTTTCGATTTAACGAGACATGCAGGGCCAACATGCATGATGAATTGTGTTTATAAACTGATTGTATTTCCTGTAAAGAAACATTCTCTCGTCACAAGCAAGTCTTTTCATCTCAAGCATTACTCTGTCATTAAACAATTCTTTTACAATGGGCGAGAATATTCCAGTTCATAAGAAGTTTAACACTGAGCTTACGGATTACTCCGTCGAGCATCATGGCGATAAAGGTGTCTACGCCGATAATCTCGAAGTAGACGCTCTTGTTGTCGGTGCTGGCTTTGCTGGTGTTTTCATGCTCAAGACACTTCGGGATCGCGGTTACAAGACTGTTGTCTACGAAGCTGGCAACGATACTGGAGTAAGTAAGCCACAATTGACCCAATGGTTCGACACTGACGAAATAGGGCACTTGGCGATGGAATTGCTATCCCGGTGCTGGTGTCGACTCCGAAGTCCCTGAATACGAATTCAGCTGGCCTGAGGTTTACGATACCTGGACTTGGCCTTGCAACTATCCTACCTACGCTGATCTCCGCGCTTACTTTGATCATGTCGATAAGGTCCTTGATATTAAGAAGGATATCGCTTTCAACACTGTTGTTGTAGGCGGCAAGTTCGATACTGAGAGCGGTCGCTGGCACATTCGCACTGCAGACGGTCGCGTCGCCAAGGCCAAGTATCTCGTCCTCGGAACCGGCTTCGTAAGTCTACCTGAATGACAAAAAGTGACTTGTAACTAACCTCATAGGCTGCCCGTCGATACATCCCCGACTGGCCCGGCATGGACAAGTTCAAAGGCATAATCCACCACTCGTCCTTCTGGCCCGACGAAAAAGTCGACGTCACCAACAAGCGATGCGCCATCATCGGCACCGGCGCCTCAGGCGTACAGATTACACAGGCCTGGGGTCCTGAAGCAGGCCATCTCAAGGTCTTCCAACGAACCCCCAACCTCGCCGTCCCCATGCGCCGCAAATACCCCTCCGCCGAAGAGCAGCAGCAAGCCAAGAAATTCTACCCCGAGCTGTTCCGCTACCGCGAGGAGAACTTCGCTGGCTTCCATTACGACTGGTATGAGAAGAACACATTTGACGACACGCCTGAGGACCGCGAGGCTCTGTACGAGCAGGTCTGGAAGGACGGCGGTTTTAGGTACTGGGTTGCTGTGTACAAGGATAACTTGTTCAACGCAGAAGCGAACAAGGAATCTTATAAATTCTGGGCCAAGAAGACGCGCAACAGGATCGGTGATCCTAAGAAGCGGGATCTTCTTGCACCGACGGTGGATAACATGCCGCATTACTTTGGTATCAAGCGACCGTGCTTGGAGTATGATTACTACGAGCAGTTCAACAGGGAGAATGTGGATGTTGTTGATATCAAGAACAATGCGATCAAGGAGTTTACGGAGACGGGTATTACGCTTGAGGATGGGACGCATCATGAGTTTGATGTCATTGCTGTTGCGACAGGATTCGTAAGCCACTCGAAGAGCTACTGGTGGTGGACTTATGCTAACGTTGATTTGATAGGATGTTGTTACTGGTGGTGAGTACGGTTCTGTGACGGAGAGTTGAGTTACTAATGATTTTAGTGATGACGCAGCTTGGTCTTCAGAGCATTGAGGGCGCTGAACTCGAGAAGGAATGGAAGACTGGCGCAACGGTATGTTCACTCCTCGATTCTTCATATCAGCACTGACATGTATAGACCTATCTCGGCGTTACTACCCCCGGCTATCCCAACATGTTCCATATATACGGTCCCCACGGCCCAACCCTTCTCAGCAACGGCCGTAAGTCACCTCCCCCTTCTCTACATATTCGTCGCTAACAACCCCAGCTACATCTGTCGCCGTCCAAGGCCGTTGGATCGTCGATGCCATCGACAAGATCAAGAACAACGACATCAAGTACCTCAACCCCACCAAGAAGGCCGGCGAGGAATGGAAGAAGCATATTGTTGAGCTTAACAACAGGACCCTCTTCCCTACTACTCGCTCCACGTAAGTCACATCCCCACTGCTCAATGAAAGGCGCTTGCTGACGATGGGAATAGATACATGGGTGGCTCTATCCCTGGTAAGATTTACGAGCCTGTTTGCTACTCTGGTGGTATTCCTGCGTACAAGATTGAGATTCGCGAGGCGCTTGATACACTGAAGGGTTTCGAGGTCGTCAAGAATAAATAGACGAGACGTGGGGGATTTGTACTCTGGCTATCTCGAGCTCTTGCTGGAGTATGAAGTGTTGGTAGACCTTAGCTGTTAGTTATGCAATTTATGTTTTGATCTTTCATACTATCACTGGGTTGAATGAAGTGATGTCTTTGGCTTCTGATACTTTGAGTCTTGATTCGTATCTGCAGTTCGGACGCTCGCTCTGAGTCTTGGTGAGGCGGGTTTGGCCTTTATAGCCTGAACAAGCATACAGTCTGAGATGATAAGCAGCAAATGAAGTCCCGACTCTACGGTTCTCAATTGCATGTCATGTGCTTTCGTCGGTGACGCGTTGTTATTTGCCTTTTGGGCTACTACTATCGCGGTCGCGGCGTCTAAACGTACCTTGATGTCTGCTCCAACCAACACCGATGTCGCGTCGTGTTCAACATGGCACGCCAATTACATAGTCATCTTCTAACCGTCGCGTGCCAATCACATTGTCGTCGCATTGATTTACCAGCGCAGGAAATGGCCATTCAATCTGCCCTTTTCCATCAAGCTTAGGTCTCTGCCAACTGAAGCAAGTGTCCCGCTTATTTATACTCCGTCGCAACGCGTCAATCGTCACATTGAATCGCACGCACGTCATCCGGCAGTTCCGCATAACATCGTATACCCGAGATCCAAATCTTGAGATCTCTTTCGCAATTGGAACATCTCAACCTCTGACAGGCCGAACTGTACCTGCATCTCCTCGGCGGGTATGGTCTGACGGGTAACCCGGCTGTACAGGCAATCTTCGGTAACGCGACACGCAACTCGGCAAAGCAATTGTCCAAACCCAAAGCAATCCTCTCCTTGCCCCAATTCAATAGATTAACAAACATCATCGCTGTATCTGATTGTATATCCACCACGATCAAATATTCAGATCAAATTCTTTCCTCGGCAATGCCTTGGATAAATAAATAATACCAGCCCAAATTCTCATTATGTCATAATTTCGGAACCTCCAACACCGAACAAACCCCGTGAGCAGAGTCATCCAAGCCAGAATAGGAAATACCCCACAAATACCCGTGCATTCGAATTTCTGTTACGAAATCGTCTCGAAAAGATGCCAATAACAAAGCGAGCCCGGCTCAAACGGCCTTGGAACCTATTACTCACTCTCTGCCCTGTGCTTTTTGCCGCTGATTCTTGCTGGCATTTTTCGGCATTAGGGAAGCTTATGGTGTTCTTTTGGTGGGTGCATCTCCGCGGCTTGGGGCACTGGTATAAGGACGTTGGTCTGCTCTTTTTGGTCTGAGGGTATCGTCAGACATTCATTAACAGAGTTTGGACACGCTGGGACAGACAAACGCCATCATTCCTGGTTTTACTTCATATTTCGTGGTCTCATCTCAATTTTCCCTCTTTCATCATTTTGAGCCGCTTTTCTTAAATATCACCTGATTACCCCGGATTTTCATCTCAGATCAGATCAGATCTCATGGCGCGTCTCAACCCGACATCGTGGACTTTCGATATCGATCGATACCTCAATCCCTTTATTCCATCACCACCATGGCAGCATATCCCATATCCTATCGCATACATCTTTGGATACCGACGCGATAAACCAAAGAGCATTGGGTCAATCTTACCAGTGATATGGGCATTCATCGGAATATTCATCGCACTCTCAGTTATTGAATTGGCATCTGAGCGCATTCCCTCTTTTGTAGAACGAGGCGCTCCCATTATCGTTGGATCTTTTGTAAGCCATCTCCTACTATAGCTTTGATGGATGTTAGCTCATGATGTAGGGCGCCGGCGCTGTTCTCGAATTCTACGCCATCGAATCTCCTCTCGCCCAACCACGAAACTTCTTCGGCGGCCAAATCATCGCCGCAACAATAGGCGTCAGCATAGGAAAGCTCTTCCTTCTCAGCTCAAACTTCCACTCCATCCAATGGCTCGGCGGCGCCATATCCTGCGCGACCGTAACATCCATAATGGCCCTCACAAAAACAATCCATCCCCCCGCCGGCGCAACCGGTCTCCTCGCCGTCGTCGACAACCGGCTCCTCGATCTCGGCTGGTTTTTTATCCCCGTCGTGTTGTTCAACTGCACGATAATGTTTGGCGTTGCGCTGTTGGTTAATAACATCCAGCGCGCGTATCCTGTTTATTGGTGGACGCCGGAGGATCTGAGGGGGGTTAAGACGGAGGGGCAGAGGGGAAGTGTTGATGAGGAGAAGGGGAGGGCGACGGAGGATAGTGATTCGGAGAGGCATGAGAGGCACGATGGGAGGGAGATTATTATGAAGCCCGGGGGGAGCTTGGTGCTGCCGCAGAATTTGTTCCTTATGCAGGAGGAGTTGCAGTTGTTGGAGGAGATTGCCAACCGTTTATAGGTTGCTTAAAAGTGTCGCATTGCATAGCAGTCAATTTAAAAACAATTAATTCAGTCACATTCATGCTATCGAAACATTATCTCGTGACTCATTTCTCATAAAGACGTGTCATTCCCGTAACGTCCATGGTGCCAAACCAGTACAGCCTCATCTGACCAACACTATCCTCAATGCTCAATCATTCTTTCTCCTACAAGAGGCTGTCAGCAATATCATATACTTAGTCCAATGCCAACATGGGATCTCCTTCAGTCTCTCAAGTAGCCCTCCAACCCGCGAGGCTACACTTCGCCGTAAAGGGTAATGGTGGGTATCGCCAACCAATCAACACAGTCAACATGCCTTAGTAAAAGTCATAAGGGTTCAGACGGCCACTATCCTTTTCCTCTCGAACGCTGAATCTCTCCACAAACCGCGGCGCACCATGAAATCGACGCCCTCGTGACACAGGGACACTGTTACAAGGTGCATTCTCACCATCTCGCAGTCGCTGCTCATGTTGACGCTGAAGCCCATCTACATGACGATGATACTGTCGCAGCCCGAATTGCTCCTCTTGCATTCCACGGCGGCGTAGCATTTGAGCGTGACTAATCGCGCGTCGCTGGTTTCCACGGTTGATGAAGAATTGGAGATTGCGACGGATGCCGTGACCGTTGACGCGTCCTCCGAGCGTGTTTCGCTGGGGACTGGTTCGTGGGGAGGGTGCGCGGGATGGGATGGGTCGTTCCATGTCTTCGGGGGATGGTTGGGGAGGGGACAGGTCTGGTGCGACGTGGAAG
>JAAOAQ010000856.1:0-34545 GCA_013396025.1 Fusarium phyllophilum | reverse complement strand
GAACAATGATTCACATCTCAGCTGATATGTATCTTGTTGAAACATGAAAAGATACGACCATGCCGAGTGACTATATGCAAGGACACCTTAGACGTTACTATGCAGGTTCAACGTGCAGAACAGCTCATCATGGATGCCGTAGCCGGTGCAGGTACAGAGCGTTTCTTTCAGGGATGTTCCCGGCTCGACTACCGATCTACTCCGTAATCTTGGGTATGGATGCCTCAGATCTGTTTATGTGAATCTGGCCGTGCATCCGGGCATCGACACAGATGCAAGTGGTGAAGAGTTTTCACATCAACGCAAGGGCAGGAAAAAGCATTCCGGCGAGGATGCATACACCGGTGGAGCAAACGGACCGTCAATAGTAATTATTGACTCATTAACTTTTCGTTTTACGCCTCCGAATAGATAGGCTATCTATCTCCTTTGTTCCGACCCTGGCCTGGACTCGGGAATCACTTTGTATGTACCTTTGTGATCTGTAGGATGATATGGAATGATGTGTATGTAGGGGAGAACGAGGCGACACATGCTCGTAAATGCACTCTTTACTGCCGTGACGTGGATGTAATGGTGGATAAGTTACAAGATGCCTCAGGTTGGGTACTTACAGTACAGAGGACAGATGATCAAGCCCAGGTACACTCGTAAATGTGGCCATTCATGTTGATCTACTAAAGCAAACTAAAATAATGCTTCCATGACGTCGGGTCCAAGTGTGCTGAAAATGGCAGGATCAGTGCATATGGAGACAGACGGGCATCATTGGCATCAATGGAAATGGCAGTGGGAATAGAGAAAGAGAAAGCCCGTGGTTCCGAGCAAGGCACGTGGCGGTACTGACGGCGGCCTGCAGCCTGCCAAACAGTCAGCCTAAATTTAGCGGCTGGTCGAGGTTCAATTTACACTGAACACAGTACCTATTCAAGACAACCTAATGTGCCCACTTGTATCATCATCATCATCGCCTGCATCTGCATCCTGCATTGTAGCTCATCGCACGCAAATCATGATTTGCATCGCCCGGAACCACTTCTGGTGGTGACATCAGTGCGTGCCCATCTCCAGTCCAGCGGCCAGCCCCAATCCCTCTACTTGGTGGTCCCGGCAGTCAATCAAGCCTGGGCCTAAGGTAAGCCAAGCCAAGCCAAAGCAAGGATCACACTCAGCACTGGGCCCAGCAGCCAGCCTCTCCCGTTGGCCTACAGATGAGAGCTCACAGCAATTAGCGAATCCTCACTCGAGAAGACTCTGACGTTAGTGATGTGGCTTTGTCCCGCATCTCAACTTTCAGTATCTCCAGACCGTGTCACTTTCGCAAGCGGCCGCTCGTCGATTCAACTGTTGGTCGACCCGGTTCCAAGGTTCACTCGGTTGTTAGAAGCGGGTATTTCGCATAGCGCGTTGCCAATGACCCTTCAGGCTTCAGCCTCCCCATCCCGCGGCGAAATATGCTGCTCCCCCGTCCCCTGTGGCCTGTGGCCGAGGCCTAAGACGTTCTCCGATCCACGCCCCAAGCTGTACATAGGTCTCCTGTCATCCTCCCAAGGACCCACCTCAACTCCGCGGCAGCTGCAATCCAAGGCTGCCGAGTGCCCAAATCGTCCGCCATGTCGTCTTCGCTACCTCTAGCCCTCCCCTAGCTCCAACTGTAGGGGACCAATGGGCGGCCATCTTCAACTACGGCATTGGAAGCCCTCCCGAGCTACTGGAGTCAAGCTTGAGAAAAAGATACCGACAGAAACCAAAAAGAAATCTGGCCTCATCAGAACTCGTGTTGGTGGCATCTGCGCCCAATGTGTTCCGGTCCCTTCTCTCCTCACTCCTGTGTCGTGAATCCTCAGTCAGCAATGTAAGAGATGTTGACGTCGTCACTGCACTGACATCAACGCTGTTAATCATTGGATCCGAGACATTCAGGAACGTTGCGAAACTGGTACATACAGCAAGTGGACCACTAAAAGATACCCTTGCACCAACATTAACCGGGACCTGACGCTCCATCCGCGTGTCCCCTCCCTACCCCTTCTATCCGTAGTCCATCAATGGCAGTTGAGCACTGCCTGGTTCAAGCTCAACTCGGATTATTTGGCTATTGACCTCGAACAATGCAGTATTTCCAGGGACCAGGCGTCTTTCTGAAAGTCACCTGGAATCAGCTAACTCACTCATGAGCCAACCATATTCTCTATCCGGCTCTCTCCAACAAGCCCCTCCATACCGGACCCCAGCTAGAGATTCTCAATTCGGCTCGTGTTGGCCGAATCTTTTCGTTCTCTTCTTCTCCTGTCCGTGTTCCTGATTGTCATCGATTGACAGCTGCCAACCCTGGACGATGACTGGCTGCCGAGATTCACTCTCTGGTAATGACCTTGCGGCGCTGAATTGCCCCGGGGTTTTCGCCTCATGCTCCATATCGTACTCAGTCTATCTGACTTTCGCCAGTTGTCTCGTGGTTCTCATTCTGTCCAGTCGCTTTCATATGTCGTGTTGCCCTTCACAAGCTTATCCCTGTACCCGGCTGCCACAGTCTGCCGATGATACATTGCTCCATCAACCTTCTTTTTTTTTTGTCACTGACTCCCTATTGCTACTTTAGTTACTCCGACTCTCATTGATGGATCAGGTCCCCTCCACCTTGACGTCTTTCTTATAAAGACCCCCGGCCATGTTTTGCTTTTGACTTTCCCCCTCCGAGTCCTCATTGTTATTATATGCGGATGCCTGTTGCTACGCTCTCTTTCCTCATTTTGCAGGTCTTAGCCACGTTCTCTCCCTGTCATCATTGAGTTATAAGTCGCCTCGTTGACGCCCTGTCTTGATTGCGACTGTCGAGAAGCTGCCTTCTAAACGGGTCTGTCAGACAGCGGCGGGTATAATACACCTCTCAATCCCCCGAGGTACAAACACGCAGACAAATGCACACACAGCAACAATCCTCTTTACTTATATCACTCTCACTGCCATCATCATTACCATCATTCTCGAATTAGAATAGGTGCTATCTCTGGACTACACAGCCATATTCGATTCACCCCAAGCTCTAGTCCAGCCGAGTCCAGCCCGATTCAGCCTGGTCTCGGGCCTTGAAGATCTTGCTTTCGGTTCAAGCCAGTTCTAGAACGCCAAAACTTGACAACCATTGCATTTAAGCACTATCCTCTTTTTTAGCATTCGAATTCTTGGGGCGGTGCTTGGCCTTAATTCAGCCAGACACAAAAAACACCGTCTTTCCCCGGTCATTCTCATCCCCCTTGCACCCCGAGAATCCAAGTACCAACCAACGCAACCAAAGCCAGAAAAGAAGAGGCGCCGTACGTACACTCTTGCATACGTACGTACCCTCCCTTGGTCTTCAGTGGCTGTCCTCCGCTTCCCCAAGGAAAAATCTTGAGCTAGCCGCCACGGGCGCTTCCCAGACTCCCGGTCCTGGGACCAAACGAGGAAACTCAATTTCAGGCATCACAAATCCTGGACATTTTTATTTGGTTCTAGTGTCATCCATCTGTCTGGCTGGCTCTATCTCCCCTCTTGGTCTCATTTATTCCCTCCTCCCCAAGCTCGTTTTCACACCATTCTTTTTGAGCTTGATTCAACATCTCGGTTCTGCCCGTGTCTTGTCGTGTCTTGTCTCCTCCCGGCGTGCGCGTGCTGGCTTCTTTCAACATCGCAACATACGATTGGGTGCTCAACTATCAGACCTCAAGGCTGTGAGGCTCCAGAAACATACATAACCGCAACCGGCCACGATCAGTCTCGCCTTTTTTTTCAGTGTCCCATTCCTCACCAGCAGTTCCCCGATCTATCTGCACCTGTTTGTCGCCAATTTATCGACTCTCAACTCAGACTTATTAGTGTCTGTTTTTCCCTCGCTCGGACTGTGCATTAAAGACGTTCGGTTTCACTATCATCATCAGCAACCCCAATCTTTTCTTATCGCTTGATTGATATACAGTTTTTTGAAGGGCATACATTGCTTGTTACTCCTTGCGTCGGCATACGCTCGCTCATCACGACATCCTCTGGTTTTTTCCTTTTATCACCATCATGCCACGACATTATCACTACCAACCCAGGTTTGGCTTATTCATCCCTGACGCTCTGTTGTACTTGATGCTAATCCACTACTCAGTCGCGAACTCCATGTGGTAGTCCTGGGAGCAGGTTCGTCCATACCCAACAGCGCACCATGCAACCCTTTCGCTTTGACTCTCCCTTTCTTACGTGTGCGGTTGTCTGACTCGTTTATTATTTGACAGGCGGCGTGGGCAAAAGTTGTTTAACTGGTGAGTTGTCACTCTCCCTTGGCCGCGGCCTTCGCTTTTGCCTTCACCCTCCCCTCGTCCCATGTTCTTCATGTTGCTGCGCCTGCGTCCTGCCGTTGCATCCGCAATCCTACCACGCTTCCCTGTCTTCCCCTTTGTAGCACAAGGCTCATGCGAGAACAGCCCAGTTCGTCCACAATGAGTGGATCGAGAGCTATGATCCCACCATAGAAGATTCTTATCGCACGCAGCTTCAGGTTGATGTGAGTATTGCGCATGGCAACAATGCCACTACCTGACCCCTTCTGACTGACTCGCTCGTCTCAGGGACGTCAAGTTATTCTCGAAATGTGAGTTTTTACACCTTGATTGTCTCACCACTCAATTCGTGTTTGGAGAAGAGCTGTCACTGACTCGGCCTCTAGCCTCGATACTGCGGGGACCGAGCAATTCGGTAGGTCCTCCTCTATGTCTCAACAACTTTCGCACGACCCTCGTACTGATGTTGGTACAGTCGCCATGAGGGATCTGTACATGAAAACCGGCCAAGGTTTTCTTCTTGTATTCAGTATCACATCGTCTTCCTCCCTAAGCGAACTGGCAGGTTTGCGCGAAGAAATTATCCGCATAAAAGACGATGAAAATGTACCTCTTGTTATTGTCGGTAACAAAGCCGATTTGGAGGAGAATCGCGCTGTGCCCCGAGCCAAGGGCTTCTCCATCTCACAACGATGGGGCGCACCCTACTATGAGGCTAGCGCGAGGACAAGGAGTAAGTTCGCCCATCCACCCATGCATGGTTTCTTTCGCCGCATTTGGACTAACAAATATGCAGCCAACGTTGATGAGGTCTTTATCGATCTCTGCAGGCAAATGCTGCGTAAAGAGGACGAACAACACGCGAATGACGGACCCAATGACGACTACAAGTATGATCACGGCCGGAGTTCTCACAGACGTCAACGACGTCGCCGAAAGAAGGATTCACCGCGATGTGTGATCCTGTGAACTCAATATCGAGAACCACTTTCAGAACAATGGCCACTGGATGGCATCTAAGCACTGGAATTCTTTCACTTCTCTCAATTCAATTTTCTAGGCCTCGGCATCTCCCCCCCAATTCTCTCACATTACACAGCACGTTTTACGCGGATCACGGCCATTTAAAATAAATCTATAAAAGATACTTGGTGCTCTCGGAAGGACCACATGAACGACCTCGCGATCTCATGAGGCGAGACGCTATCTGACTGCGAGCTGGCCCCAGACTCGCTGCAGAATCGAATCGCATCATTGAAACGAGACCGACGCGTATAGATGACATAACGCATCACACCGAATCGAATAGAGTCGAATCGCATGGCATCGCATGCTTGAGCTAAGCGACTGGTGTTTTGGAATTGTTCCCCATATTGTATTCCACATTACGGCGTTGAATGGCGTTGGATATCGGACCTGGGATATAGGTTCTGCACATGTTTATTGCTTTCAGGATTTTATATTGGTATTTTGTTCTATCTTTGACCTACGGTGAGATGAACGAGAAACTGTTGTGGTATGAGCAAGTAGGACAGCCTTTGCATTGATACGAAGTGCTCCAAGCGACGAGAATGAAGCAACATAGGCCATGCAAATGCAGCTATTTACCAGCTTCTATCCCGATGTGACAAGGGTGACTTTAGTTTCTGCCCAATATATTCCACTCCCAGGGGCTCACTCGCAACTCGGAATTTCTATTGAATCTGTGTGGCAACACCACGTGAACTATCTTCCGAGTCTTCGAGTATCCCGGCCAAGCTTGACTTTCCATTGCAGTCGCCGTGAAGTCTGGCCACGAATTCATTGTGACATGTTACACAACATTCACCCGTCATCCCATGTGTCACTATCCTCGAGAAATTCACTTGCATAAAGCTGCAACAAGTCGCGTGTTCAGATCACCCCAACTTATTCAACAACTACTTGTCCATTGATGCCACAGCTCATCACATATACGAGATCCTATCTTATAATAACAATGAGCCATTCAGCTCTTTATTTATGTGCATTCCTATGATCCTATCTAGGCCTGTTATCCAGTACGACACGTCTCATCTATCCTCATGACTTGGCAATAGTCTGCATACATGATTTCCCGTGTAACCAACCCTTGACTATGACGTGTCTCACAGACCGATCGCAGTCCGACTGCTCAAATACTCATGAAACTGAAACCGAAAGCGACCGCAATGGGGTCTTTGGCGATCTTTGGCTGCCGCTCACTTGCGTCGCAGCATGCCCCAAATGTCAGTGAAAATACCAAACCACCCCTTGACTCTTTCAGCGGCATTTAGAAGTAAGATAAAGCGTTTCACAAACGCATCGACGTTGTCATAGTCATCGGCGTAGCACTCCCATACAGCACGCCCTTGTCCATCGTTCTCAGAGTCCTGGACGGTCATGAGAGCATCCACATCCTCCACACCATCCACACCAGCGGACTTGAGCTTGGGACCGACGCAGAGTGCCCGACCCGCAATCTCTTCATCAGCAATGAGGCGAGTGGCAGCATCAATGACATCCTCGATCATTGCCCCGCCTGCTGTGCCAGAGAGGAAGGCTGCTTCGATGGGGAGCTTGAGCATGTTGGACTTGGAGACATAGTAGGGAGTGATCATGTTGACACGAACGCCACTCCGGAAAGACGTAGCACGAAGAGTGCGGAAGAGACCAAGAATAGCATGCTTGCTCATCGTGTACATGGTTTGAGTTGGGAAAGGGCACAGAGACGCAAGCGAGCCGACGAGAAGCAGGCAACGATCTCGCGGGGAAGACCCATTCTGTGGGAGCCAGTACATGGCGAGGTGAGTGGTATAGGCAGCACCAGTGATGTTGACGTCGAACTGAGCCGTGTTGGGCTTTGGAAGACGTCCATTCTTGAGAACAGGCTCCTCGAACTGAATAGAGACGTCGGGAAGGATGATGCCGGCATTGGGGACGACAATATCGATGCCTCCATGAGGGCTGACGTGAACAGCCGTCTCAAAGAGACTAACTTGTGATTCCCAGTCGGTAACGTCGCAATGCTGAAAGGCAAAAGCTGAGTCCGGATACTGAGTTGTAAGTTCAGCTACGAGCTTCTCGCCCGCTGCGTCAGCGACATCGCCGATGATGATATTTGCTCCGTGCGATGCCCATTCGCGAACCATGTAAGAACCAAGACCATTAGCACCACCGGTGATGACAATAGTCTTACCCTTGAGAGCTGTGGCATCGTAGGGCTTGGACACGTCGACGGGCGGTGACTGGCGGATGAGGCCCTTGATATCGTTGGTGGGCTCCATAGTTGAACGTTGTATACTAGGTAGGATAGGTGAGATCTTTGGTATGAATAGAGTAGAAATGATCTCGGCAAATGGGGTAGTCTATTGACTCTCCGACGATAGAGCGACGGACGAAACGAACACGGTATGATAGTGATTGCGAGTATTGGAAAACTATTTGCTGACCTGTTTATCAAGCCAAACAAATTAGCCCCAGCTTCAGCTTCAGCTTCAACGAACCTAGTCAGCTAAGTTATCTATCAAGCCAAAAACCGTTGCACCAAAAATATCTCCCGTGTGGAGTCTGAGCCCTTTTTTGCAGGGTCCAGGCCAATCTCACCTTTTTGATCTACCTATCGTGTAATGTTGTTTCCTTGGAGGCCCGATAAATTAGCTTTAGCGGGTCGTCTCGAGCTTGGTAGGTATTGGATATCCGCTCCAGAAGTTGTTGATGATGCCAACGATTTGGGATCCGAAGACCGAGATGAAGATGAAGATGAAAATGAAGAGGAGAAGATGGAGAGAGGAGAAGAATGCGGCACATGAGTTTCCGCTTTCTTGGTATAAATAGTTAAGGCCCCCATTTGCAATCAATCCTTGCTTTTTGCATTCACTGTTGAGATGTAACGCAGTTTCACTGACGAGTCCAGCAGAACCTCAATGCGCAAACAATTCTGGGCTTGCAGAACATAAGTCCGATAAACTTCTCCAATACTCACAACGGAAGTAATGATAAAGGGTTCTGATACACATCGCCATGTTCACCATTCACCTCTTGGGTGGCCATGGCTGTTCGGACAGACAAGAGTTTCCACGCCCAGATCTCAACAGAATCTCAACAGAGCTATACATTGCGGGAGGCCACAACCGGGGATTGGCATTCATTAGAGCTCGGTAGCCTTGGTAGCGAAGGGCTGTAGGTATAGACAATATTTCGCTATGGACTTTCCCCCTATGATTCGGAGGCCCGGCACCTTGAAGTATTGTGCTGGGCCTACGGTGCCGAACTGCGCTGTTTGAGAAAGACTAGCGCGCTGAACAATCTGTCTTCGACCAGCTGCAAGCTCCAGTATGGCAATAGAATCTCCATGTTGAGGCTGTGTGGGTAGTTCGGAATTTCGTGAAAGGTTTTGTCAATTACCCTTTCTCGGGCCATTTATCCATTGATACACCCGGCATGATTGCCAAGTCAGCAAATAGGCAAATTATTGCTGATCAGACGACCGTTGATCTTATAAAACAGATTGAACAGTCATCTTCGTCATCACATATGATGATGCGGATGATAAACCTGATCACCCTCATCATTGCTCAATGTATGCGGTTGATCTGGGAGGGTGTGGTTGTCATCCTCTAGCTCAGGAACCTTGAGGTGCACGTCTGTAAAACAATTTGCTGGTCAGTCTACCATATACTGAGGTAGATTCATCTGGGGCATGCTTTCAGCCCCCTGTTCTAAGCATCACTGCCGGCAACTTGGAGTTCTGACTCATCTGACCTCAACGCCGTGGTACAAACAGCCCGATGCTGAAGCAGGGCCGTTTGCTGGACAGAATCATGTCAGCAAGGCAAATGAGCGAACACATCAGCAAAGCCGAACAGGAAATGCAAGAGGGGGGAAAGCATTCGCGTTGAACCAACAGCTATCCCTTGCTTTCGGGGTATTTCACACAGTCGCGCAGGGGATCGTCTTCCTATTAGTGACTCTACATAGTGATCTCCTTGTCTCAAGGCAAGGGTTCAAAGTTAGTGCGAACAAGCATATCCACCCAACGGCTTAGACAGTGGCTGGCTGTCTAGGACTTTAGTCTCTCTTGAGAAAGGGAGAGAAGATTTGAATGTGTCACATGAGTATCGACGGTTATCGGACAACGTCGATCATTTCGTCTAGAATTTGATGGATCCCAGTCAACATCAGTACGCAGTGTATAGCTCGATTTCGTTGTGGCCCCATCCAAAGTGAAGCCAGACCCGAGATCATCCGCGCTTGATCGGTTGCACCAAGTTTTTTTTTCTTTTTGGGCTGAACAATAATGGTTTCTCAAAATGGTAGTCGTGACTGTGCCCAAGGGGCCTTGCGTCAGTCATTATGCCATGCATCCAGCCTGGGGATCCAGTGATACCACCGGGATGTGACGGGCTTTAGACGGCTGGGATGGATGCCTGGGCCTGGCACGCTCATGCCTCGGTGACCTCACTCATGGACTAGGCTAGGGCGCAGGCCTGTGAATTCGGCTGGGTGGTTGGCGTTAAATGCCACGCCAGGGGATCCCTGTCGTATCGAACATGGCAGGGTATGTACACACAATGGTCAAAATCAATGACCCGAAAGTAACAACCCCATGAGAAGCAATCGAGGCTGTCTTTTCTGTACTGCAATAAACGCGCCTTGTAAGACGTTACTAGCACTACTTCAACTTCAGATCAATGGCTGGGTTCTGTAGAGTGGCTAACTCCTTTAGTGGATGTGTTTGGCAATTTCTTTACCAAGACCCTGAATTTGTTGTGCCTGAGAATGTTGCGCTCAGCCGCAATCCGTCATTCACGTGGTACCGTTAGACCACATGTTGGTTTCCTGCGTGGGTAGCAAGGCAAATCGTTTAATGGGGATTACCCCAATGCGCACGATTGTACCTATCCGAGATGTGATGATGCTCCCAACCCAACAAGCGATTGGGTAAGAGATCCGCGTATGTACGGCTGGATGGCTGGCACCATGCCTGGAGGAACTGTAGGCAACATTAAATTTACGGCGCAGGAACCCCGTCTTTGCGAGTTCGAGACTCGTTCATATTGACACTTCCCACAAAGCGCTTGTTCAGTCTCCAAGGATTCTCATATCCATCATCAGTGCAATGACTGGTAAGAAGCTATGCGATATCACCACGAGGTCTGATCACACACACCTCTAGTCAAGCCAATAGGATACCGAGCGTAGGGGTGCAAAACGTCCTGTTCCCCAAACTCTGCTGCAGGTATGGGCTGCCAAAGCCCAATCGGGATCGAGTAATGACGACTTAATTGGGCTGGAGGACGATGCGACCCAGGGTCGTTATCCGGGAACGTCAAACTTCAAATTTCAAGCTGCATCCGGACGCGCCAGGCAATAGATCTGCGACAACACCATGACCTTCGATAAGGCTATGACTCAGTCTCAGCAACGGAGAAAGTGATGGCTACCTTTGTTGTGCCTTCCAATATAGTATTTATTCTCGAAAAAAGAAGCTCGAGGATCACCATTGGTAAGATAGGTGACACCAGGTGACTTCAAAAGTAATTACCTGTGGATGGTTTGTTTGGTATTGCTAACAAAGGTATGTGAGGTTTGACACACCATCCCTTCTTGCGAAAAGATAATTATCATCCAATGAGCTGAGATTTGTAGTAAGTGCCAGTACGCTGGACATTGATTCCGGGATTTTTTTTTAAATGAGTATGTTCGTATCGTCGATTGATTATTCTTTGATGCACGCTTCAATCAACAATAACTCAAGATGACGATTCATTGATGGTGGCATTGCATCCTGCCTGAATTCTCCTTCCAGCCTTTGAGGGATCCGGCTGTCCGCTTCAATGGAGAATGGGGAATGAGAATGTTTTCAATACAACGGTAGGGTTGCGTTATATGAAAGACTATGAGGTCATTCAGTAGCTTGAGTCTCAGTTTTCGCACCCTTAAAGTGATTGAGGAAACCCGGGTGGAAGTGGGCTTCGGTTTTGGAACGGGTATCCTGCCGAGACCGTGCCCTTTTGGTGGCTGAAAAAAGGTGATACGGGCACGAAGAAGGCATGCCAGCGATGAAGGGAGAAGAAGGGATGCCCTTCTTGTTGGGGGGTCCCCGATTCTACTACTTTGTTATTTCAGAACTCGACTAGAAGCCAAGCTGGGTGTAGGTGGATGCATTCGCCCTTGGCAAGTCTCCAAAGGCTGCCGAGATAATTTCTGAACGAATTTAATGTCTGTCTCTTGTAACCCATAGCGTCGTTTTTATGCGTGGCTATATCTGTACGACCCTGAGAAGGGATGAAACATTGCTGGGACAAGAAGAATATCCAGGCATTGGAACCAAGGGGAGCCATCCCTGAATGAACTACAGAGTTCAAGCCATGACTACACTCGCAGGATGCTTGGTTTCCGTCCATAAGCCCCCGGCTTTGAGCTCTGTAAGTATATTTCCATGAAGCTTGAAACTGTGCAGCTGTTGTAGTTTCACTTAATCGTCAAACTGGCCTTGACTAGCGCATATCTCAGTTCCAATTCCCCATCCTGTATGTCCTCGGTGGGGGCCAATTATTAGGCCTGTGGATGCAAGCGGGCCGTTCGATCGATCCCGGAGCCCAATAATCTGGGAAGTTAGGTTGCTCTTTGTGTCTATTCCCAGCCGTTGTATGCAGGCGAGCTGTTCTACCATGTCGCTCAATCTTGAGCTTGATAGCGATATAAGTGGGAACCTAGGTGTTCTGCACATTCTGCGGGTGTATTATAAACGTGGCCATGGCCATCCATGCACCGGTTCAACCATGAACCAGATTGACCGAGTCACACTAAAAGAGCCGTCTTATTTTGCACAACCATATGAACAAAGCTCGAATTCCGGAATGACAAGACCCCGAGGTCCGCCGTTGCTTTGTCTTCGATATGCCGTTCAGTCTGCGTTGGCGAACGCATTGACTTCTAGTGGCACCACCAAACTGTGGAAAGATGCATCCCCTTCACACAGACCGTGCTCTCCAGTGGGCATTGAGATGACAAACACGGCAAGAAGAAAGCTTCCAGTAACAGGGCATTATCTTGGTTGATTGACAGGGGAAGAGGTAGGGGAGGGGCCAGTTTACCCCTGTCAACAATCGCTGCATGCTGGCTCACCGGCTGTGCACCCCTCCCGCCCGCGGCCACAGCCCTGGGTGGTTTAGCTGTAACTGAGTTGGGAGGTGACAGGACTGGGGACTTGCTAGAGGGCACCTCGAAAATGGGGGGTAGACGTGGCTCCTGTCGGGACAACACGCCCCAAACCCAGAGGCACTCGGTATAATGTAGAGGATGCACTTTGGATGGCTGTTATTTATGTACGTGCTGATACGTAGCTCGACGGGCCGACGTGTTTTTCATGCTTGGGTCAGAGTTCCCTGGTTTCACATCATTAGAGTGTATTCCTGGAAGGAAGCATTGTTCCCCTCTGTCTATGGTGTCAACGGCGTCTTGTCACAGACATCCGGGCACGAGCCAGCTTGCGTTTGCCGCAGCACGAGGTTGCAGTTCATTTGAGATGCAGATGGACTTTCACCACACCGAGGCGAGTCCGTAGGCAGTACCAGTATTACTGTGGCTGCTTGTATGTCGTCCACAAAGTAACGAAAAGTAAACAAAGTAGTAAGCCCGAGCTTGGCTTCTGTACAACGATGATGATAGGGACAAATGATGACAGCAGCTTCACGAAAGTCAAACTGGGGTGATTATGGCCCTGGTGATGTTGTTTGTGTCCATGGGAGGGTTGAATTAAAGTCTGAGTTGGCGTTTGGACCCTTCAGTTTCAGGCTGAGGTGCGGTTGCAAGTGCGCTCATTGGTATGGAAGTAGCTGATGATAAGCTTGTGGTGATGAGTACCTTGAAGAACACTTTTACCAAGTCCATTGGCTTGTTTTTGTAACAACCTAGAGCGAGCGAAATGATGCAAATGATAATGTTATGATGTATGTGACGTATAACGCAGGTGCCGCCTACCAACTCTATCACCATCATCATCATGATCATAATTCGACCAATTCAGCAGGAAGCTCACCTTCCAAGTCCCCGCTTGTTGAGACTTCATTCGGCGATTTAGTTGCCGAGGGGGGCCTACAGCAATTAATTTTGCATGAGCGAGGTGTGGATGGCCAGGCAAGAGCCTGCCCCGCTCTCTGTTCTTTGTTCTGCTGGGAAACAAGACGAGATGGAGAGAAGGCAGGGTAGGTACCCTACTGCCTGCAGTTGTTGTTTGCTTGTTTGGGCAGGAAGGGATTGCCCAGATGGGTTCTATGACAGACTCGATCTTGATGACCTTGTTTGATCTAAGATCTCTCAATTCAAGGGCGCTTGACTTGCAGGCTTAGCAACCATCCAATCTACAAACCCCAATGAATCAGCCATCTCCATTGGATCATTGCCTGCCTTGGATGCAATCGAAAGGTAGCGACGCGGCGTGAAATGACAGATACCGGCCCATAATGCTATTGCGTTTAGCCACTAGGATCATGTGTGACCTGCCTGCCTGGCCTGGCTCTCAAATGGATGGATGGATCAATGTTTGAATTTGGTTTGTTTGTTGACTTCTGAATGTTCCCAACATGACATTACATCACCTGCCCCTCGCTGATGTATGTGCCTAGGTACTGTATGTTTTACTTGTCTGATGAGCTCGTTTGGTTTAACGCATTTCCCCTCTCCTCTCCTCCCCTCCCTCCCCCTCCTTGTCCATCTTGTCTGGTCTGTCTTGTCTGGTCGGCATTTTTCTTCTTTGATGCTGGTTGTGAAGAGTTAGCGTCAACCTCCATCTTTAGCGTCCACCACTTTCAACCTCAGAAGAAGTCACTCATTCGCCAGATGGCACCGGATTGCGCTAAACCTCAGGTAGACAGACTTTCTTTTTGTTTTGACTTTGCACCACCCCATGCGATCGCGCTCCGATTGGTACGATAGCCTAGAGACAAATACACCATTGACGCCAAAAAATTGCGTACACACCCCACTCAGTCGCTCGCGCTCCTGGGATAACAAATCAGTACCCACTCTCTCAGAGTCGCTTTCTCACCTTCACACATACATACAAGCTTTGCGTCAACGTATTTGCATGAAGTCTGGGTTAGGTCTGCGGTTAGAATTTAAAGCCAAGTGAGTCATTACCTCGAGTCGGACAGAAGAAAGTTGTCGGTGTATCATGCCTCACGTATTGCCGTGGGAGGCTGTGTTTGGGTGAGGTTTGGTCGTGTAAGGCAAGGTCCAAGGTTGCTTCATCAATAAATAAACTTTCGCTTTCCTTGACCCCGTCTATTAAAAATCCGAGACCCTCCTTGACCTTTCCAAGCGCATTTCCTACCCCTCTTTCATTGAGTACTTACCTTGGCAACATATTGCGTAGGTACGTAATGATACAGATGACCGCTTGGACCTTAAGTGGCTAATCTGGCATTTGAACCATCTCAGGCACATCGAGTCTCAATTGCGGCTGAAACAGCTTCAGCTTGACTGCATCGGCGGCCAACTGCATACTATACTGAACTGCACATACATGCAACACCGAGTCCAGCGTACCACTGTAGCATCTGCAAGAGACGCATTTCGGGCCCTTGGATACCAAGGCGACCTGCACCATCTGTCATATTTTACCTCGGGGCTGGCTTCTTTAACAGCTCTCTACTCATCAGCATTTTCTCAGCTGCTTGGATCAACAATAGCATCTTCGAAACCAAGCAGAAAACCACTCTATTTTCCAACCATTCCCCTTTGGTGCAAGCTTCTCTGAGCCCCTTGATCCCCGGACCTGATCCCCGGACACGATACTCGCTAGCGAAGGCCGTGTCCACCAAACACAAGCAAAGCGTCCAGCGTGCCCAGGGATAACAAGGACAAGGACGGTTCCAATTTACTCCATTGAACCAAAGACTTGGAAGCAGCCGAACCAGCCCAGCCCAGCCCAGCCCAAGCAAGAAACCAAATCGATCAGCAGTGCTTGGACCGAGCGTCAAAAGGAAACGGACCTTACTTACTTACTGTGCCTTGACCTAGCTGAGGAATTACCGGGACGTGCGACAGATTCTCTACTCCAGCTACCGACTGATTACCTTACCTTACCCTACCAGCTTACCCACCTACAGACGGACTACTGTACTTGCGCCCGCGCCGCACTTTGCGATTCTCGCTGCCGTTGTTACCCTCCAAGTTCTCACCCATCTCCACTACCTACCAACCTTACACATCTGTATCTCTCTTAAAATAAGTGAGTGACTTTACTAATGTAAGGAAGGTGGTTAACAATACCTATCACACGGTCTTGCTCGCCCCTCTCCGTCCATCTCCCGTGTTCTGCTTGCAAACTATCCACTTCATTTCCCGTTTCTCCTCTTCATTCCCAACATCATCCCTCCATCTACATACACATACATACACACACACTGGCAGGATCTCGCAGGGTTGTCGTTCTCTTCAATCTTTAGTAGTCCAGGACAGACAAAGTAATTACTCGCATCAGTATCCGTACCACTCTTGGGTGTTACCTGAACTTTTAGGGGTATTCCGCCTGTCCCGTCACTCTGCTGCTGCTACCCACCGAGTCGCACTCTCTGTGTTGGTCTCCATTCCCTTGGCTCCTCTTACACAAGGTGTTTAAAACTCCCTCGCTTGGTCCAGGCACCAAGGTACAATCCCGTGTCCCCTCACCCCAGCGCATCTCCGTCACATACCAGTCTGGTTTTTCGGGACACCCATACCTCTCCCCCCCCTCTCCCAAATCCACCTCCACTACCTACCTGCTTGCTGTAGGGATATTTACCAAGCATTGCCAATCCTTCCCACCATCTTCTCGCTACAGACACTACCGCTGCCGCTACCGTTTCTCCCCTACCCAAGGTAGCCGTGTCCTGCGGCTGGGGTATGAGAGTTCTGGCGCCCCCCTACATTAACCACAACGGCCCCCCTCTCCAATCCTCGCAACATTCATTGCAACTTGCACCACACCTACCTGCTTGCTCTGCTCACTGCGACAGTCTGTCCTGTCTGTCGCACTCCTTTTCACGTCATTTTCTCAGCGCATTCTACACATCATCTTGCTAACGCGACATCGCACTTACAGAGCGCAACATCATATTTTGTCTTGATTACAGCGACCTTCAGACCCAATTGCATCCTTACTGATATCATTGAGTCAATCATCCGTGCCAGCCATCAAACGCGCAACTGTTTACCTCGATACTCAACTACCCCGTAAAGGCAGATTACGCCAGACTACGATCGGCCTCAAACCATTCGCCCTTACCAGGCCGTCGCTCATCTCTCAAAATTTGACGACACACACTCATCATCAACTTTGCGATTGCGACCGTGACTGCACCAATACAATACCCACGACAAACGCGATCACGACGAGCTTGAACTCCAAGGGCTCTTCGATCGTCGCATTCGCCTAACCCCAAATAGTATTTCCCCGACGAATAAGGTCTTGTCCCAGCTTATGTAACTGCACAGTGGGCAATGAACATTGATCGAAGCGCACCACCATCCGATCCAGCAAGGATAGCATCTCCAACAGCCAATCTTTCCTATCGCGCAAGCCCCTTGCCGCCTCCAACCGCCACTTCAGTCAAACCATCTGCTGCGACGGCAGCCCTATCCAACACCACAAGTACAGCCGCATCTGCTGGGTCACTCTCGGCCATGGCTACACCTAGTTTTCTCACTCCTGGCCCTCGATCTATGGCACCACCATATCCTCATCCCCAGATGTCGCGCGATATGCACAGATACACTCCGGCACCAATAGGCTCTTCATCTTCCCCGGTCAAAGTCCTAATTCGAAATTTGCCGCTAGAAACCTCCAGGGAGTCGGTGCGGTTCATGCTGGTTTGGTCGCAAGATCTTGTTGATGTCGAACTACTTTCTGTGGACGATGCAGAGCCACGCTATGTTACAGCACAGCTCAAATTCCGAACAAGGGCAGGCGCTGAGGATGCCAAACAGCTACTTCATGGGTGCGCGAACACTTCCAATAGTGCGCTTTTGAGAGTCGAAATTCTCAGCGACGAACCCCCTGTTGCGCATCAACAACCTACAGAACCTGTTCACAGCGGCTTTCAATCACTGGAGAGCATCTCCCCTCAAACAACCAATGTTTACCCTGGGCACGACCTTCCTCAGAGTAATGGCAAATTGCAACAGATTTTCTCCTCACATCCTCCCATCGGCAATCGCCTGACCGAGCCTGGCAGGGTGACAGGCAAGAGCCTTATCGCCAATGATCCTTGTGACGATGATGACGAAACCCCCGTTCTCGTCAAAGACGCACTTTCCTACGGCCCTGCACCGCGCAGGGCCACAGTTCCCAGTGTTCCTATCAACGGGATGAATTCTCTTTCACTCAACACCAACATGGCCCCTTCCGCTCCTTCGTCTCTACCTCAATACGGCAGCGGAATGTCAGCACAGTCTGGCCCCATGTCTCCGTCGGGCACGGGTCATTTTGGGTACCAGGCTCCAAACCAATCACCATACGGACGTATGAACTATCCACACGCCAATACGGCTGATCAGAATCCCCCTTGCAACACTCTGTATGTTGGTAACCTTCCCATGGACACGGCAGAAGAAGAACTCAAGACTCTCTTCTCCAAGCAGCGGGGTTACAAACGTCTTTGTTTTCGCACGAAAGGAAATGGGCCCATGTGCTTTGTCGAATTCGAGGATATCCCATTCGCTTCCAAGGCACTGACGGAACTATATGGAAAACTTTTGTCCAACAGCAACAAGGGTGGAATTCGACTCAGCTTCTCGAAGAACCCCCTTGGTGTACGAGCTGGTCAGAATCCTGCTCACGCAAACCCAGGTGCACTGAATCAAATGAACGGCAACCTCGCCGCTTCTATGAATGCTTTCGGGTCAGCCAACCGCACAGCTCCTCTACCACCGCCTGGTCTCCCCCCGCCCATGCTTGGAAACGGCCGAGGCCCCTTTCATGGAGGGGCCTCGATGAGCCCCAGCCCCGCTGGCACTTTTGGTGGTTTCGCACATCAAGTCTGGCCTGTTTCCGCTGTTTCCGTGTTCAACAACCATGCTACGCCATCGCCTCACAGTGCCCATGCTCAATCATCAAGCTTCAGCCAAGCTTATACGCACTGAAAGTAAACAAAATACTCTCCATGGTTAACGAGCACAGCCCACATCCTTGGGTTTTAGGTGTGACTATACCTGTTGTTGGCCTGGGGACTGTCGTGCTCAATTGATGCATTGCTTTTTTATGTTTTCATGTTTTGTTTTGTTTTCTTTTTTCTTCATATTTCCTCAATGATTCCCCATTTTTTACGAACACCCACTCATTTTCATCGTTTATACATGGCGTTTTGATTCTCGCAGTTGGGAGTGGAGTGCTTCTTCAACTTACAGCCGTCTTGTGGATGGTTCGGCTGGGTGTGGATATAATTTAGAGCCGACAGACATCAAGTATCACCAGTCTTTGATCTGGTGTAACTTGCGCACTGTTTGCCTGGGTCTCGTTATTCGAGTCCAAACCACCAACTCTCGCTGCGAACCCCTTCGACTTGACCGCAACCCTGGTTTCTCTCAATACAATTGGCAACTGCAACTGAGGCGCAATCTATGACTTCACGGTACAAAACCAAAAGAAGAAGAGAAAAGCAGTAAAAGACGGTAGAGCATGGCGAAATTCACCAAGGGAACTGAAGAAGAATGGAGGTTAGGAGTTGAGATGTGGCGAGTCACAAAGGAGACTTATTTTGCATGAAAGAACGGGGTTCAGGGAAGCACGGGTTATTGAGGTTCATTTGGTTCATATCAATGCTGGGAGTTTATTTGGAATAAGGTAAGGATGGATTAGGATTCCCTGGAGCATGGAAGAAACTGGAGCGGTCGTCCCGCGTTTGCATTCAGAAGGATTGGAGCATGGGATCGGACGGCTACACGAGATCAAGGATTCGACACACACGCATACCAAGATATCACCACTGGGCATTTCCAACAGACCGCATCGGCATTGAGGAGTTGATTTATGTGATCCATCACTACGGGAAACTGGCGTTAGAAGTGTTTCTTGATGGTCATCTTGGTCAGGCTTGGCAACGGCACAAGGCATACTTGAGCTCATCTTGAGCTCATCTGTTGCTGTTGGATCAGAGCTCTTTGAAATGTCGCATTTGGAAGGGAGGACAGCATCAATGGAACATTGGGAAGGAACTGGGCTTAAACGCGATATATCCATGTATGCACCGCGTCAGGCGCAGGAATAGGGCGTTTCCTTTGTACTTTCTATTTTCTCTTTTTCTTTTCTTTTCGCGCATCAGAATTTGGACTGTCACGCGATTTGGGGCATGCATTTGCAAGCACAGCTTTTTACATCTTCATTGAGGCGGATGAAGCATAGCACGGTGGGTTATGGGCTTTCTTCTGGTAAATCTTATTGAGTCTCAATGACACGGCTACAGATTCCTACTTTTGGCCGGTAGGCGGTTATTAGCGATAGAGTACAAGTTTAAGCTGCTTATTTGTTTTTACTCTCGTGTCTCCGCGTGCATGTAATGTCAATCCCCTCGCTCTTTGGCCATGTAAATCAGTCCTCACGTACTCAAGTTCCTGTCCTCATTACGAAGTATTGAGGGGCATTCGCATGCCACAAGCCTCATCATCACAGTACTGTTGGTTTGCCAGCGCTTGAATTGCACTTTCAATGTCAATACATGCCCAGTCAGCTTGACGTCGTAAATACTACCCCACAGAACGTGGTGCATTGAAAGTGAAGCCGACGATATCCTCGTCCATGATCAAGAAATGCAACTTTTATGTGCTCTCAAGTCCTAGAGATTTGATCATATGAGTATCTACCAGCATTACTGGTGAGGCATATCCATCTCGATGAACCCGGCTATTAACCAATGGCTCTGAGGCTTCCACGCATACAAATGCTGACAGGGTAGGGTAGTATTGTGTGGCTTGACAGATGCAAGTTAAAGTAGGTCGTGTATCTGAGTATGCGCTTCGTGTGGTGCTGCATTCGCTGCAGTCGGCGCTTCGTACACAGACCGAGGCGCTTGTGCCTGTGTAGATGCTCGTGCTCGTGTTACGCACCATCGGGAACCGGTGACGGGAGGCCCCAGAGGATGGTGCTTACCAATATGCATCTGTCTCTGTTTACAGCCTGTAGATGGGTTACACTCTACTACACAACGATACAGCTTACCCAGGTTCGCGGGCCGAGCCCTCGACGGGCGGACGGGACGAGCGCGGAATTTGGGAAGGGGGAGAGATGCTGTGCGACTAGGGAGGTTGTCATGTGGGAATAACCGGTAGCAAGGGGTGTGTGGGCGAGGACAGGGGGTGGAAATGGGTTGTTTCTGTGTTTAGACGCCTGCAGAGGCACGGAGATTGTGTGGCCTGTGGTTATTGGATGGGAGAGGAGGCGGAGACGATCCGGTGGGTAGGGTATTAGTTGAGAGGTTGATCAGATAGTCTGTTTCTGGTGTTTGTGTAGGTATGTATATGTGAGGGGGATGCTCATGCAGGTATGATAAACTTGGGACGACGGTGGTGGCAGTGGAAATGGAGTTGCAGTAGAGTGCTACCAGTCGATGGACCCAGGGATCGAGTATGCAAATCACCTAGAATGAGACTGAAACCGTAGCTATGAGATTGCTTACTGCGTGAATGAGGCATCTGTCACATGTTGACCAGGGTGGTAGTGTTCCAGTTTGATGTTGACAACGCCAACCGTTTTGATAGTTGAGATATCGCATCCATTGGCTGCAGATAATACACAAGGCAAACACTCCGCTAGCTCTACGAGTCCACTGAGCCATCATTTGCCCAACTCATGGTCATGGTCGCCCATAGATCATGGTACATGGTTTGCTGTCCATCCGTATTCAGACCCGGTGTGAGCATTGCAGAATTCATGTCAAAGTCTGTGTCCCACGCCGATATGTATGGCTGCATATCTTTATCAAACATGGGGCATCCTTGGTGTCCCACGCCCCTTGAAGTCAAACTCGGTGCTGTGAGCATAGCAATGCGTCTGTCGTACTTGGATTTCACAACACGCAGTATCACACGGCTTGCGGAGAGTACGTCGACACGTTTACTAGACGGTGTGAGATCCTCCGGCCCGTCACACATGAACTCGAGGAATTCGTCAAACCGTAACTGTGAGCGTGCCCAAGCATGATCCCAGTCTGGAACCTCAGATATGGGGAAAGAGAGTCGCACGGCGAGGATCACGGAGAGGATGAACTTTGTCCAATCGATGCTTGTGAAGTACTTGAAGCTGTCAAGGTTGAGGAGGTAGTCGAACAGGGCGCGGGTGTTATTCACGCAGCGTGTAAGACGAACTGATGATGGGTGGATGAAATCAGGTTTCCTTGTGTTGGCGCGTGTAAGGCAGAAGATAGCGCCACCTTGCAAAAAGACATCGAAGAAGAGATGTGCTAGTTTCACAGGTGCTGTATAACGTTAGAAATGTTAGCACTGCAATGAAGATGGCTTACCTGAACGAGAGAGATGTGGTACCATTGTCTCTTTCATCTCCTTGTGCTGCATCTCGAGTCCCAGCAGCATCAGTTGAACCTGCTGGTTCACCTGTGGATCATTATCTCGTATCGAGTTGTTGGCCGTGGTCGTCATGTTTGCAAGTCGAACAAGGTAGCTCAATGAAACATCACCATCAACTTCGGCGTGGCGGTGAAGCAGTTCGCAGCACGTTGCGGTCCAGGGCGTCCACTGTGGCATGAGCAGATCCATCTTCTTCCAAGTGCAGATGAAGCTGTGCAAACTGTGAGTAAGTTGGTATCGGTGTATCTTGAGGAGGACCTACTTGGAGACGGCGTAGTGGTATGCTAGGTACGCCCGTAGTCTGTCGAGCTGCATACTGCTCATATCGCCCGGTATCGTGTTGTCAAGATTGGGCATTTCTTGGTCGAGATCGAGGTCACTTAATAAATCACCTGCCATACGGTAGTATTGGAAGGCCTGTCTGTTCTTTGGTCTCAGATGAAATGGGTACCTGGGAATGTTAACAGCATGCCAAACTTGCCCAGAGCTGATCTACTGACCAAGCGCAATAGATGAGAATGCCTTGTAGCAATTCCATGCTCCTCTCGCCACTTGCCACGAACTTGAGGCCCAACACTTTTCGAAACTCGTCGTCATAAAGCGTATGTCCCTGCAAAGTGCGCGATCCAGAAGCTGCAGCCAAAATTGATAACAAGACAAACGGCCTGGATGCAGCGAGGCTGGCCACCGTCTCATCAGGCTTCAATACAATGACAGGGTAATGAACCAGCATCCCCCGAAACGAAACTAGCAGCGACTCTGCGGAGTCAAGGTTGAATTGGGGCTTCGCATGGAAAGATTGTATCGAAAGCGTGTGAGATGAGGACGGCGTGGGAAAGCCCGTAAGCGGCGAGTCTTCGAAGCTACTGAGATCCGCATCTGGATCCGATGGAAATATTGAGTCTATGAACTGCGTATGTGAGTCTCGAAGATTGTCAAAGTTCTCATCGACGTCTAATTGTGTTGGAACTTCAAAGTCAATGGTGAAAGTCTTTGATGGCGCTGGTGGTGGTGGAGGCGGGGGTTGATGAGTTTCCATCGCACTGTATCAAGTTATCAGCCTGGTTTCCCAATGCGACAGTGTAATTCCTACTATTTTGTCCGTCTTCTGCGCGTTCGCGGGCCTGTTCGCGATATACATTCTCTCTTGGAGTCGAGACACCTTTTCACGTCAGATGATGCGCTGCAAACGAATCTTCGACTAAGAGGTCTTACTTGCGACAGACCCCAGGCTGTTCACTCGGCTGGCATTTTATCTTTGTAGCGCGACAGGCTTCACAAGCTGTTGAGACCCTCTTCCGAACTGGACAAGCCTCAGCTGTCGGTGACTCGCTCGCCATTTGTGTCGAGATGTCGATTGGTGGCGGTTTGGTATTGAATTGGTGACAAACGCACAAGGCCAATAACTAATTGAACAGTGAAAGGAAGAAAACCTCATGCGACAGCGTCAAAGAGAGAGTCGTGACTTGCGCCGGTGTAACGAGGAACCGAATCATGCTCAATCGCCGACAGCTCTCGGATCTTATGACCCACACAAGACAACTGCTGACATTGGATGTAAGCACACATACATCTACAGCCAGTGAGAGTGAGCATTGTACTTGGAGTGATGTTCTAGAAAAATAGAACAAAGGAGAATAGAAAAAATATAGGAAAATATGGCTTCTTCAATTGATGTTTTGCCCAAACTCTCTCTCTCTCTCTCTGACACGCCTAATCAAAATATGTGCTGACGCCCAAATAATAATACACCTGCTGTCAACATACAACTTAACACATATACATACACACACCCTCATTCCACCACTGTATACTTCAGCCCCGGGTTTGCCTCCTTGATAGTCTTTTCCACGATTTCCCATAACGGCACTGCCAGCTTCTTAATCTCATACGCAGCCGTCTTAAGTCCATGTCTTTCGTGTCTGTGCCTCGCGAGATTGGATGCTGCGCATCCTATTGAGCAATATATAGTGTCCCTCTTTTGATCAATACATTCCTTGCACGCCACTGCGTTACTAGTCCAGTCCTGCATTTCGATGTCTTCATCCTCATACTGCACACATCTATCTCCGCTCTCGCAGTCGTGCTCCATTTCATTGTGGTCGCCCTGCTCAGGTTAGATCCAGTTAGTCTGAAGAAGCTGGTAACACTTACGACACCCCTTTCGAAGCATTCATCCGAGCACCACACTGTTAATTCCCTCGTGCCGCCCATATGAGCAAGTGCTTGGCACACCGAACACGAGAGAACATCTTTAGGGTCCGCTATAGCTGCACAAACCGCACAGGGTGGTAGACTATATAAGTCCTGGGAAACAGCGGGCGTTTGGCTTGCTTGGGCTCGAGTCTTATTCTGAAGCCTGTTCTGCTCAAACGCCATCTTTGCTCGACGCAGCTCATCCAGTCGGTTTCTGTGATGCTCACGTTGCGGTTCCGTCGTAAGGCTCGCTTTGTGATCTTGTGAGATCCGGTCAATGACTTGCTCGATGGACATTGTATCGCTAGCCGCATATGCTTCCAGGTATTGCTGCGCGTTTTCCACCACCTCTCCTGTTTGCGAATCCTTGAAGAAGAAGTCGATATAGATCTGTTTCAATGATGCGGCATCGTTTTTGGCAACCGTAATCTGATCGGTAAGGGAGTCCACGTCGGCTTCCCAGTTGGCTGGCTTGCCAACACCCTCCCATATCCTCTCAGTGAGCTCTTCCCAGCGCTTAACCGGGTCGTCTAGCATTGCTCGCAGCTCGTCTTGATCTGCCCCGCCTTCTCCTACTGAGAGGAACTGCGGGTACATGCGTAGCACCCAGCGGTACCATGCCTCTTTTTCCGATGCAATACTATCTTCGATTGACGTGAGGTCGATCTTCTTGTGTTCCTTGACATCGGTAAACATGACGTCCAGCTCATTCAGAAATGCTCTTCGCTCCGAGAACCACTCTCTGCCTTCAGCATCGCAATATCGAGCACGCATCCTGTCAAGGACCTTTGGGAAACATTTTTCGCATTCCACCACGCTTGCTTTTTCGCATTCTGATAAACACGCCTTCTTGATGGCATCCACTTCGTCGGCGCATTGTTGCCTGTGCACTCTGGCCGCGCTCAACTCTGTCCAGTGCTCTGGCAGAGCAACCTTGCCCGTCGAACCCATTTCTCCTAATCCTGACGTGACTAGGTTGAATCTGTCCTTGACCTTGAAGTAGTAAACTTGTAAGAATGATGAATTCGGGTGTTTGCCAAAAGGTCAGTAAAGTTGAGGTTGCTAATGAACTTTATACACAAGATGAGAAACGGTACTGAGTACGTCAATGAATTAGTGGCTCGTAGTTAATGCGTGTGTTTTTTTGTGATTTATCAGTTCGTGTTAACGTCGTCTATTATTGTTCTTGATGAAATGAGAAGCAGGGGGTCATTAACTGGAGGTCTGTAGGTAAAGCCCAAACTGCCGATGTTTAGGCGGTGTATATCGGCTGGGTAAGGTAGCTGTTTCGTCCTCAATCGCTACAGACCAACAAATTCTCTCTTATTGCTACTAGGGATGCAGTCAAGATGTGATATAGGATAGATGAAATTTTTGAGCCCCTATGTTCTTCTTAAGCAAGCCTTGAGCAGCACCAGCTTGGCCACCTAAAAGAGTCTCATCATCTTGACTTACATGGAAATGAGTAAGGTACTTGACATATGAACCAGATCAACAATGCCCATAAGGGCGGCAATACAACCAATTCTTGTATATAGAAAAGGATTAAAAGAGGACGCATTAATGTCTCTCGTGTAATTATTTCATTTGCATGAATTTCTAACAACTCAAAAGGCATTGGCTATACACGTCCTGGTTGTCTTGGTCCTGGCGTTATGCACATACCGAGGCGCCCTATCTTATCAGGCGCATCAACTTTCATCATTTCGCGATCTCGGCGCATTCGTTCATCTGCTAACAAACAACCATCTCTAATATCAAGCAACATGGTACGTCTCTTCCAATCCCAAATTATGAACATCGCATGCTGACATATAGCAAGGCCGACAAACTCCGCACCCAGCAGGAACTCGAGCGCCTCCAAGCGAAATACGTCGGCACTGGTCACCCAGACACGACAAGCTGGGAATGGCGCACCAACATCCAGCGCGACACATACTCTTCCATCGCCGGCCATAGGCCTCTTCTCTCCTATATCGCGCTTGCTGAGAATGAACCCATTATCAAGGTTCGCGCGCAGATGATCAGGGTATGTCAAGCTACTCCTTGTCAACGGTCAATAGCTAACCTGTTGAGCACAGAAAATGGTACAGCCTTGTGGTCCTCCTCCGCCACGCGAGGATTAGAGTGGACGGGCAAGACGATATCGCAGGCAGAGCTAAGAGTTTCAACGTGGTTTCGTTTCGTTCGGGAATTGGAAAAAGGCGTCAAGGATTAATACCCCTATGGTAGGGAAGATTTTGGACCTACAATACGATATTTCACCATACAAAATTGTTTCAAGCTTTGAATTGAATGTTTGGTCTGTATTGGGGTATCATAATGTCGACATTAGTCCTCATCCCTTTTGTCTTATCCCTGCATTCGACTGCCTCCGCCCACGGCTTCGTCATCTTCTTCACCGTCCTGCTGAGGCGCATCCCTGATGTTTAGACTCGCACGAAGCTTCTTCTCGTTCTCATCATCCCAGCTGTCGCCATAGACCTCCCGCGTCATGCCCATCACACCGTCAAGACCGACTTCTTCTTTTCCACGAGGACCGACATGCCACGTCGTAGTCGGGTCGCCATCTTGGCCCAAAGGTGGTCTTTCAACTCTCTTGACCACGTAGCCTTGTTTCTCCATCCTCTTCAGGATTATTTCTGTCTTGTCCATTGACACATTCCGGTCGGCGTTGAGCCGCTGGAGATACCGCTTCAACTTCTGTTCGCTCAATTCTCCGCCGCTCAGGGAAATCACCGAAATGATCATTGTGTAGAATCCTGCGTATGTAGCTTCGTCGTCCGCACTTGGTGTCTTGGATGGAGCAAGGATTGTTGCATTGCGATACGCCTCTGGTAATATCGACGTAAGAATGTAGGCGCCGGAACCGAGCTTGGGCTGGGCATTGGCCTTCATAGCTATGCGCTATCAGTAGCTGGATCGAGTACGGTGGACGATAGCTGTACCTTGACGCTTTTCCTGGAGTGACATCTTCTCTCTAACAGGCAACTCCCTTAATTCCATGCCCCAGACCCGTTTGAGCTGTGTCTGCGCCAAGTCGAAGATGCGCCTGAATGATCGGCCTTGGGTGCCGAGAACTGTTCCTGAATTAGCTTTGGCCTGTTATCCCACAGTTTCCATTGTTACCTCGTTCTTTGATACCGTCTCGGCGGATCGCGGTTCTCGAATATTCGCAGGAGATAACATACCGCACCAGCTTCTTCACCAGTTGATCGTCGGCACTCTGGGCATGGTGTTGGTCTCCATCCATTTCGGCATCGCTAGCTTCTTGTTCGTTCTCGTTCTCAGATTCTGCCCTGTTCCGTTGACGGGGACGAACATCTTCCTCTGATTCCTCGTCTTGGGCCTGAAGCGCATAGTGAGTTAGAGCTTCGTCCTTAGTGAATCACTGAGGAATTGAACTCACGGGACGGCGGCGCCTTTGTGTAGGCATAGTAAGAGTAAACAATTGTTGTTACTCAATATCAAATCTTACACAGATACCCAGATTGATGCTGCAATGATGCAAGTATTAGCGATTTGTATGAATGAAAAAGATGGAGGGGGTGGCTTATACTGACAAAGGCTATACGCGGTCGTCCCAACTTAGACGCGTTGAGTCTTATCAAGCAGCGGGAGCTTATCGCTTAGACTATCCGGTTATCGCTTATCGGATAAAATTTCTAGTAACACTGGTCTCTCTCTACCTTGGTTTCGGGGAGTTTTGGTCGCATTGTCGCATTCCGCTCCCTCAATGGGGCTTCCCAATTTATTCTTTACTTCTCAATGATTTCTAGAGCGGTGCGAGTGCCGCGTATTCGCCTGGCATGCAGGTTTGGCTTAATAACACAACGAAGCACTGGACTGGGCTTCCGACCAAGTCCAGTCCATGAAGGCGTGGCACGACGATTATATACATCCGACCTTGGAAATGCTGGGGAGAACAAGGTCGATCCTTTCATAACGAATACGGACGCTTCGAAAACAACGCCGAAAGAAGAGCAATCGGACGAAGAGTCAAAAGTTTTACCTACAGGGTCAGAAGACGCGGCACCGGCTCCGAATTTTCCCTCCACCAACGTCGACTCTGAGCCAACTAGTAGCTCCGAGGAACTTCAATTAGACAAGGACCCGATCTTGGAAGACACGGAGGCATCTCTTGGCGACGAGGCATTCCCAGAGGAGCTAATTGACGATGCACTGAACGAACCCTCATCACAACCGCAATCGTCCAGATACGCTTTACCTGACCTGCCCGACTTCCCCAAATCGTCGTCAGGACATTCACCTAGCCCCGAACAGTATGCTCTGGATGAACTCTTGAGAGAATCGCAGAAGCCAGGGATCGAGGCATTTGCACTACCTGAACTGGAAGCCCAAGATATTGAAGATGACCTCATGCCTTTACCGAAGAGACGTCTCCACGATCGTCTTATGCACGATGAATCCCTTGGAGTCTCTAGTCTGGGATTGCCAGCGGATGCCATTATCATCAACAACCCGAATATGACACGCATCGAGCGGCCAGCCCCCACCGTGGTGGAAGCGAAACCTATAGAAACTACAGATCTTGACTGGCAAAATTTGACTCCTTCCGGAGTGACAGAGCCTGAATCTGAAGAGATATTCAAGAATATCGACGAAATTTGCCCCGTGAGTCGTATTTTGCGTCAAACTGATATTGACAAGCTCGTCAACACTCTTTGCGACGGTTTCACACTCACCCAGCTACGGGAGTATCACAGTGCTCGCAAGTCAGAACCCAGGGATCATGACATGGTAACATACGAGTGGATAGAAGAGATTGTACCATGGACTTCAATGAACTCGGTTCGACTGCGTGGCAATGATAAGGCGACTCTTGCTCAAAAGATCGTGTTGGATAAGTGGAAGATTGAGGTTCAGGAACATGCGGACGATCTTGGAAAAGCGTTTGTTTGGATGGATCCTGACATCTTCCCCTTTCTCACATGTTTGTTCCCAAAAACCTGAGCTTGGTGGTATATTTGCTGACTGGCGGTCGTAGATGGCCCCAACAACATAGGGCGTCTACTCTGGGAGCTTAGGAGAGACTTCGTAGTCGGCGAAGACGAGAAGTTAACACTGCATACCCCGAAATGCCGCCTCAATATTACAGCGAAGAAGTCAACCACTTACGGTATCCTCGCTCATATCGACCAGGCCGTGCAGAGGATGAAAAGCCGGGTTATCGACGTTGCCCCCATTCTTCCGAAGACTCGATCAGTAGCTCTGACGCAGGCAGAGCGCAAGGAGCTCGGCCGACTGACCAAGACATCAATCACGCCTGTAAGGCATGGCTCCGAAGAGGTACGAAATGCCAGTTGTCCCTGAAACGTACAATATCATACTAACTGATATATAGAAGTTGCGCGTCTCCTGGATGCCCCAGCCTGACGAGCCTCCAACCGAGACAGAAGACCTTGCAGACACAGTATTCCGCTTAATCGTTGGCCGTGTCGTCCCGGGCGCCGATCACGGCGTCCTCCAGTGTCTTCCGCGATCCGACGACCAAGACCTAGTCACTGGCCAGCCCGTCCCTGTACAACGCCAGGCTCGGGCTATGTCGTGGAGAGACAAGCTCCAGAAGTGGCTGAGAATTGTCGCACCCATCAGCAAGGATACTCAAAACACTCCACTGCTGGGGCTGCCGTCCGAATCAGCGATTCCCGAAGAGAAATGTCCTCGCACTGGAAATGTAGATGCTACTACAGCAAGGTTTGGCCATATCCTACACCAACGCGCTAGCACTTCGATCAAGGAACTCTACCGCAAACGCCGCATCCTAGCTCCCCTTACACCTCATCCCGCTGCTTTCTCCGCTCTCAAACCTGACAACGACTTGCCCTTGAAGGAGACTACTTCCATCGTTATGCACCTTTCGCCTCATGTCGACACTTCAAAGAGTCCAGTAACGGATTCTAATGGGAAGAAAATTGCAGATCCTGCTGCCTACATTACCATCCCCGTCCACCCTCAGGCCGATCTCGACAACTTCACGATCCCAAACGACGCAACTGTCCACATTTATGTGCCGTGGCACAACAGTGACGTGCTGCTTCCTACAGAGGCTGTAGATGTCCGCCTTGAGCACAAGCGCTCCTATGCTCTCTCAATAACTCACCCAGGCATAAAGGAATTCTTTGAGAAATCGCAGCTCAACCTTCGGGAGGGTCAACTCAGAACACCGAGCCAAGCCATACTCATGGTTCCAGGAAATTGGTTGCGAGGAAGTGGCAGCGGCAGGATGAACACCGCGAAAAGAGACGTTCTGTACGACTTCCGTGGAACTGAGATCCATCAGACCGTGGAAATGCCTTGGAATGGCCACACACTGCGCTACTCTAGCATCGAGGCTGGACAACATGGTGGCCAACGCCAGGAGATTACACTCCAGGCTGGTTTACCAGGCGAGAACCCAGTTGCTTTCAAGGATAAGAGACGCGAGAGCTTTTTACAACTGGTCGAGGACGTGGCCACTGGAAAATACTTCTCCTGGTCTGAAGGCTACAAATTTATCAAGAGCCGCCAGCTAGAAGATTTCAGTTACAATCTGCTTGAAGAGGATCTCCCTGAGGACATCATTGTCGACAACGAAAAGTTTGATTCGCACGGTCGCGTGAATCGATACAGACCAGCTACGAGCGGAGACATTGACAGGCCTGACCCGCGTGGCCGCTTCAATCAACATAGGCCAGCCATCGAGATAAGCAGTGATAGGTATGATTCGCGAGATCGTGTCGGTGAGCGTGAGTCAGCCATGAATGCGAACGGTGCCGAACTTGAAATCCGTGGTAGTGTGGATGAACGCACGCCTGGCCCAAAGCCAGAGCAAGAAACTCCAGTTGAGATCTTTGACGACATAGACGCATTGATTGCGGCAGAGGACCCGACTTCTGAGCTCAACCCCGACACGGCATCCAAGTCTGACAAGCAACAGCTTGACGGCTGGGCCGAAATTGAGGAGAACCTTATCACCAAGAGTAAAGAGACAGATGATCTCATGGCTTTCCTCGAGAAGTACGCCAACCCTAAGGCCTTTTTGAGCGAAGACAACAAGAAGCTCTACGGCATCGATGCTGCCTACAAACACAAGAATTCAATGACGAGCGTTCCTGAAGATATTCTTGCGATCGACAACTCGCCAGAATTGCCAGAAGACACGGCCACACCACCAAACCCTCGGAAGGAAGAGGTTGCAACTAAAAAGGAGAAGACTCGCAAAAAGGTCCAGAGTGAGAAGTTCGCAACCCAGCACCCAGCAGCCAAGCCAGCAACCATGCCAGCACCCAGGCCAGCACCCAAGCCCAAAGCAACGCCAAAGAAATCAGCAACTACCGGGAAAGCCAAAGTCAAGCCCAGCAAATATACACTCCCTGAGCTACAGAAACCCGCCACAATGTCAGATGCAGATGCATTTGCGGCTCAGTTCGCCAGACGTTCAGAAAACAGAGCGAAGGACCAAAATAGTGTCATTGGGTTCTTCGACACCCTTCCAGAGGAGAAGAAGCCTGCTAAAAAGAAGTCCGCTCCGAAGAAGAAACAGTCTACTTCAAAGAAGAAACAGCCGGCATCGAAAACGTCGAAAAACAAAAAGCTTTGAACCGTTCTCAAATAAAGTGTTTGAATATGCTACGACGACCGAAACGATGTCAAGAGTACGAACGCCGGTATGAACAAGGACGATTATTCATGAGGCCTGTGTGTCCCCTTCTTGCGCCTCTGTTTCTCTACAGCGCCATGCTGGTTGTGACTTGCAACGTTGTCAATGAGGGAATCGTGAACTTGCGAGAGGCAGCTTTGGATACGCAAAAGAAAAAGGAAGAGATAATATTGTATACTAAGACAGCATGTGTATCATAGTTATGTAGCATCATTATTGGACGAATGTATAGAGGAAAAGGGCAGTATGTATTATTAGACACACCAAAATACAACCAACTTGAACAAGACACAAGCAGACATGGCCCAACCTAATGGTGGTGGACACGCGACTGCATCACTGTGGTCGCCGCACGCACTGAACCATCCGCCTGTACTCGCTACTTACACTTCAAGGATCAGCTTAAACTTACGGTTGCTCAAGGCAATCAATTGAGCACAAGGCACATCACAGGAAGCTTCATTTGCAGCAGTCACACATCACATCACAAACATCGTGGGTGGGAACAAGAAAATTTTGCACGAATCACTTCTAGACTCTCTATTCTTTTTTTGATTTGCACACAACCGAGATCCTGGCCTTTTTCTTTTGCCTCTCATTATGTGCCCCCAGACAAAAGCCGAGTGCCCATGCCAACATGATCATTTCGTCGTAGAAGCGAGTACATCAGCCCTTGGGCGTGAGATCGAAGTCGTAAGATCCCACTTGAGGTTGTCATTTCAGAAATAAGTTGCTTATTTCTTGGCGGCCTTGGCAGCGGACTTGGTGACCTTGCCGGCAGCACCAGTGGACTTCTCGACGGCCTTGATGACACCGACGGCGACGGTCTGTCGCATGTCACGGACGGCGAAACGACCCAGAGGAGGGTAGTCAGTGAAAGCCTCAACACACATGGGCTTGGAGGGAACCATCTTGACAATGGCGGAGTCACCAGACTTGATGAACTTGGGGGCGCTCTCAGTAGCCTTACCGGTTCGGCGGTCGATCTTCTCCTGGATCTCGGCGAACTTGCAGGCAATGTGGGCAGTGTGGCAATCGAGGACGGGAGCGTAACCAGCACCGACCTGACCAGGGTGGTTGAGGACGATGACCTGGGCGGTGAAAGAAGCGGCACCCATGGGAGGGTCGTTCTTGGAGTCACCAGCGACGTTACCACGTCGGATGTCCTTGACGGAGACGTTCTTCACGTTGAAACCAACGTTGTCACCGGGCTGGCCCTCAGTGAGCTGCTCGTGGTGCATCTCGACGGACTTGACTTCAGTGGTGACGTTGGAAGGAGCGAAGGTAACGACCATACCGGGCTTGATGACACCAGTCTCGATACGGCCGACGGGAACCGTTCCAATACCACCGATCTTGTAGACATCCTGGAGGGGAAGACGGAGGGGCTTGTCAACGGGACGCTTGGGGGGCTCGATGGAGTCAATGGCCTCGAGGAGGGTCTTGCCAGAGAGCTTGCCGGACTTGATCTCACGCTCCCAACCCTTGTACCAGGGGCAGTTGGTGGAGGGGGTAAGCATGTTGTCACCGTTGAAACCGGAGATGGGGACGAAAGCGACAGCCTTGGGGTTGTAGCCGACCTTCTTGATGAAAGAGGAGGTCTCCTTGATGATCTCCTGGTAACGGGCCTCAGACCACTTGGTGGTGTCCATCTTGTTGATGGCGACGATGAGGTTCTTGACACCAAGGGTGTAGGCAAGAAGAGCGTGCTCACGGGTCTGGCCATCCTTGGAGATACCAGCCTCGAACTCACCAGTACCGGCGGCAATGATGAGAATGGCGCAATCGGCCTGGGAAGTACCAGTGATCATGTTCTTGATGAAATCACGGTGACCGGGAGCGTCTGAGTGACATGTTAGTAAGAGATGCAGAATGAGGCATGAGCGACAACATACCAATGACGGTGACATAGTAGCGAGGAGTCTCGAACTTCCAGAGAGCAATATCGATGGTGATACCACGCTCACGCTCGGCCTTGAGCTTGTCAAGAACCCAGGCGTACTTGAAGGAACCCTTACCGAGCTCAGCGGCTTCCTTTTGTCAGATGGTTAGTGACTGTTCAACACGTGACGATGCGCTCAGTGAGGTTGTGGGGATGGGAGAGGGCAGAAACGAGCCCATCGCTCGAGTGGCGGGGTAGATGCCCCACCAAAAAAAATTACGGTCATATCGCAAAATTTTTGGTCTCGAGCGGGGTAGTGGGCGCGTTTCGAGTCGTAGGGGAAATCGATGGACAAAGACGCGCGATCGAAGGGAAAGTGACTAACCTTCTCGAACTTCTCGATGGTTCGCTTGTCGATACCACCGCACTGGTAGATCAAGTGACCGGTCTGTGAAGCGATTTCAGCATGTTGTCTTTTGAGAAATACCCCGCCAGGTCTTGGTCAGGATTACGATGGCAGATAAGCTCATCGCCGAGGGTAGTACTCACAGTGGTCGACTTGCCAGAGTCGACGTGGCCGATGACGACGACGTTAAGGTGAGTCTTGTCCTCCTTACCCATTTTGACGGTTGTGAATGGTTTGTGATAAGGTTTTTGATGTACGTGCTGTGAAGAGGTCAGCGGCCGAAGAGGCTACGTGAGGAGAGCAGGCGATGATCAAGAAGATGTTCCAAGAACTTGCAATGAAGCGATAGATCTTGTTGATGTTCTTGTTCAAGGCCTTGAAGGGTTGCACATACAAAATCGCAGATCGGATGCTTGAACCGGGTATGCGAGACGAGGAGGGAAGAGAAGAAAAAATCTAAGGGAAGTGGTGGGAGGAGGAGATTTAAAAGGCGAGCCAGAGGAAGGAGGGGTGGGGTGGGGTGAAAGGC
>JAAOAQ010000842.1:0-11610 GCA_013396025.1 Fusarium phyllophilum | reverse complement strand
CTAATAGCATTAATATTACTAATAAGAGGTACTAAAAGCATATAAGATCTATAACTAAAGGCAGCCTAGAACATCTACTATATAGTGCCTTATCTCCTAGCCTTACTAATATCCTATATATAAAAGGCTTTATAAGGTAATAGGAAGGTCTAGATAGGTCTTATACCCTGACTGCAGTAGACTATATACTTATTACTCCATTTAACCCTTTACTAATTAATACCCTAATATTATATAGCCTAATTAAGCCTTTTATATGCCTATAGTAGCATTAGGGCTATATATTTCTTCTATATCTATTTTCTCTTATTTATCTTATATAAGAGGTATTATAAAGAATATAACTTAATAGTATTATTAATAGAATTAAGTAAATCTCTTATTATTATATATAGATTAATTATAATAGCATTATAAATCTAATCCTATTACTCTTTTATAAGCTTGCATAGCACGCCTAATTATAGCAGGGATATATTATCAGCTCTATATTATGCCTTGCGATGTAGGGTTATTTTAATTATACTAAGAGGGATATCAGGGAAATGCTTTTTAATCTATAAGTGTATAAGCCCTTACCTATATAATTTACATATATAAGACTATAATAAAGGTAATAATTCCTTGCCTTAAGGCATTATTATAGTGTTGTAATATATGTTATAGGGAAGAAATTAGCATGCAAAAGCTACAGGGAAAAACGTGTACCTAATCAGGTTAGGGGCGGGCCAGGTACTTGCGTTTGGATTCATACTTTTTGCCCCCCACTGTATCTCGTACTCAAAATGCGAGAATGTTCTCTGCGAGGTTTTCTTATAAAGTAATAGCAATACGTTCCTTCGCATTTAATGAAATAAATTTTGAGGTTACATGGAATTTGTGGTTCCAGCAAATAGCTGTCATTGCTTTCAGACAATAACAAAAAAAAAAAAGTTGGAAAAGAAGGGGTCTTAAACTTTTTGTTCTTGGATCGCCCTGGAATCAGCCATTGCCGAATAAGAACTCCTGTCCAACTAACTTTTGCCCGACGACAAGAGACACAAAAACCAAGCCCGGGCCGGGTTATAAAACATCAGCCCAGCCCAGCCCAGCCCAGTCCCGCGATCAGTTGACCGAAGAAACAGCGTTATCTGATCAGATCAGGGCTCCTCACCTTGGCTTGAGTTGGGACGTTAAACCAAAAAGGAGTAGGGTCAAGGGTTAGGTCAAGGGTTTAGGTCTGAAGGACGGGGATCTTCACCACGTGTAAGTGGTACGCAGTATGGAGGCTGATAGAGGATTCATTCAATGTCAGGTCAGGACGTTAATGCAATGAGCCGAGTTGGTACAGTCTCCTATTGGCATTCGAAATGATTCTTACAAGTCATTCATAAATGACTGGTTGTGAATGCTCAATTTACCGCTGGACTCTAATCTCTCGTATCTGGATACGGCTGATGTGAGCCGCTCGCGTTTAAACTCCACGTAACATCCAGTCCATTCAGGTACACAATTCTAACTGCACAATTAAACTCAAAACATAAAAACTTCATGCGACGGCCTATGGGAAAGGAATATGTAAATACGCGTGAAAGGTCACTGAAACAGGTTTTCCAACCCTCCACACAACAGGGCTTCAAACAAACCCATCGCTCCTTGGTCTGACGTGTTATTAGACGCGTCTCAAGCCGGTACAGCTAGCGAGAGACATGAGAGCCTCGTTACGCTCTCTCGTCCAGACCTGAAGGGCTAGGTACTGTCTCTCTTATCTGTTTACTTCAAGCCGTCTTCCAGAAACGGAATCGAGGCTTTCATTGTATCGTGGGGGATCTCAAGCCACAAGAAGACGGAAGAGTTTATTCCATGAGGGCAGTAAAAGTTTCGATGCAGGGCAAATCGATCCCTAACAAGATTCTCGGTTAAGATTCTCGGTTAAGATTCTCGGCTCGCTTCTAAAATATCCGATGCAAGATGAGTCGGTCACTGGGTCGAGATGAAGAAAAGCTAAACAATTCTCGAATCAAATCGAGCACCGAGAAGGACACCTGGGCCTTAGAAGCATAATCTGAGACACGTTCGCTATCACCGCATAGAAACGTAGGTACTGTACTGTCATTTCCAGGTATGCTATCGACATGCATCGAACTATTGTTTTCGATGGTTAAAGTGGCTCACGCATCAAGATACATCGAGCAGCCCTCTCCTGCATGACCTTAAGACCTGGGGTATCCATGAATCAGGGTGAAAAAATCCTATGCAAACAGTCCACTGAGTGTATGGAATCTCCCCCAGATAATCCTAAATTATCCTAAATATTTTGTCACATAAGTCTGGTCTCAAGTTGTCAGCCATCGCCTTCTAGCCAGGCTTGGCTTCAGCGAAGTGAATGAGCGCGCATCTTTGCTGTACAGTACGGAGACACACCGTACGAGTGTACAGCCCCTCTTTCGATTCCCCAGGCTTCAACACCACCCCACTCCATGTCCATCTCCAAATCAGTCCTCCCTCGTTCATTTCATCAACACCCTCTCCGCCCAGTGCGAGCTTTTCCATTGCCCATCTCGATTAAGCCTGGAGCGGACGTCGGATGGCCTCGCCAAGCTAGGCCACGGGGCCACTGTCCACTGTCCACTGTCCACTCTACCCGTCTCGAAAGTTGGGGAAATGGAGAGCGAGCAGTCAGAGCAGGCAGCAAGTTCTAGTGCTGTGAGGTGAGTGAGTGAGTGAACTGTACAAAATCGTGTACTGTATTATGTACGACGAGAGGATGAGAACATGGACGCGTCGGGTGACGAATCAGCCCAGAATCGTCCATGGCAGAGGCGATTTGACTGCTGATGATTCCCAACAAGAAAAACGGACGATGAGAACCCGAAAGCGACCGGGCACGTCTCCCTTGCTATCGCACTTGGTCGACATGCTCCCTCTGAACTCTTCTTCCATCTCGACCGGCAACGTTTGTCCAGGCCAGACGGGACCTGATGAGTCGAGATACAGCTGCTCCAGGGAAACGGTTAGTTTCATCCCCTAGCTACAACGTTGTGCAGCGGACAAGAGGACCCTGGCACGTCTGCACTTCTTTTTATGATGGTGCACAAAGAGAACCATCACCCATTTCATACCTTATCGAGAAAAGCCTATCCAAGGATCCAATCATGGGCACAGCGCAAAGCACAGCGCCTCATGCACCACGAGGAGGGGAATGAGGGGATACGTACCTCGGATTTCCGCCCGTAGTCTATCTCGTCTCCCTCTCACGTCGCTGTTTCTCGCTGGTAGATGGTACCTGAAAGTCAACAATGAACTTTATACACTTGCAGCTTCCTCTTCATAAAAGGAGTCAGGCACTATCGTGTCGTATCTCCTTCTCACATATCTATCTATTCAGGTCTACAACAAGGGGAAGATGGCTCAGCCCCTGTTTGCCGTCCGATTGCGACGTTCTCTCTGGCCAGTTCCTTAATAGGGCGCATCGTACGCCCACTGTTTACAAAGGACACGCCCCCCACGAGCCAGGTCAGGCGCTCTCCCACTCCTCTTCCTTGCTGCAACTCAGTTCGGGCAACAGAGCCAACCAATTGGCTCGTCTTACACTCTCCACCTGTCGCCATTGAATGGACGGATGCCCCTGGGCCTGGGGGAGAAGGCGTTGGAACCGGTGGCCGCTCCAGGCTTGTTTGGCTACTTGGTTCATTCAGGTCGAGCCATAGAGGGAGGCCCCTCTCATACTTCCAAGGCCAAGGTCATGTTCAGTGATTCCTCAATGGGTACTAGCGAGGTGATAAAATCACACAGCCATCTATTCAGAGCCAAGATACACTCCCCCGCACCTTCTGCCACACACCTTGGCTGTCTCCCAAAATATTATTTCTCGTTTGTCTCTGGGTCTTTACTTCTCCTTCTTCAACACTTGACACTTGACAACCTCACTTTACAAACTTCAAGCCCAAGAGCAACTAACAACACCAATCCAAACACATAGTTCGAGATCGACACGACTGAAGTCGGTCGAATCCTGAACATCCATCCCAAGTCGCCGGCAATGGCCTCATCCAAAGTACGCTGCCCTCAATCCTCGGAGGGAAACCGACCCGAGCCCTACCTCATACCCTGATCTTGCCCTGTCATGATCTCTCCGTGCACGACCTGCCAGATGGCAGAACAACCTTCCAAGGCCCAGATTTGCTGATCTCCTTCATCCATTTCAGGAAATGCAGCAGTCCTCGAGGCCATTGACTCAGAATCGTTCTCCGATGTCGTCCACGTCGTCGGCCCTGCCCGGCCGTCAATCCCACGCTCGGACGAGCTCGCACTCGCTGCTAACAGGTGCTCTGAACGCCAACCACCGAGTGACTCGACGCAAGTCTGTCACCAACCCGAATACCAATGTGACCGCGATCGCCGCTGCTCTTCGGGAAAGTGAGCGTTCGTCCGCCTTGCCTATCGGCAACGGTGGACGCCGGATGTCCAAGAGCGCTGCTGCCCGGGCTGCTCTCGTCGGCAGCCTTCCCTCTCCCCCCGCTAGTCTCCCGAACCACAAGTCGATACCCGAAACGAAGCAAGAACTCAATGGTAGCGCCATTGAGGACGACGTGAATGAGGGTTCGGCTGACGAGGGAACTACCAAGTTCCAGAAGGCTCGTCAACGCCGTGCCAGCGATGGCCAGACTCTCAAAGAGAGCAAGAAGAGCAACAGGGTTGAGGTTCGCTGTAACAAGTGCGGTAAAGGCTACAAGCATAGCAGTTGCTTGACTAAGCACTTGTTGGTCCCCCTCCTCCCAATGACTTGCCCCAGCACAACAGCTCTTATCTTGAGACGAGAGCTGTTTTTGGCGTGTAACGTTTCGTATCCATGATCGGTGTCACTGACTGTGTCTAGGTGGGAACATACTCCTGAGTGGGCTTTGACCTCGAAGCTGCTCATTTCCAAGCATCAGCAGGTCCAGCTGCTTGAGGCTGCTTCTGTTCTGGTAACCATGAACGGCGTTGAAAACAGCGCTGACACTCCCCCTGAGTCTACCAAGGACTTCCAGAGTGAAGCTGGTTCATCCTCCCCTGCTGCGTCTGGATACTCCGATCCCGCAGAGCGACAAAGCTCTGCCGACACTACCCCACCTCCGTTTGCTGAAGGTGTCAATGTTGACGGCACTTCGTACCGAAACAAGCGCTTCAGCAGCAACGGTGGATACGCAACAAGCTTCCAGTCTGCTTCGGTTGCTTCCTTCGGAGCAGGGAGTGTGCCGTACGGTTCTGGATTTGGTCACTACCGCCAGCCAAGCCATGAACAACGCCCAGGGTCTTCCGGGCGTAACGCTACGGGCGAGGACGATCGGGACCTGGCTGCTGCAGTTGAGCTTCTGAGCTGCAGTTTTGGTAGCAACAACGGATCCCGACCTGCCATGGTTCCTGCTGATGCTCCTCCGGTTCCTCCGTTGCCAGCTCAATACCTGGAACAGGCAGCGTCTCTGTCTGCAAGCTTCATCAACAGCTTTCCAAGTCGACAGCCTGAGAGCTTCACTCGTGGTGAGATGAGACGCCCCAGCGACGACGTCAGAATGGAGGGTAGCGGTGATTCGGTCATGGATGACGACGACTTCGAGATGCGTTCGCGTGGTCGTAGTGAAGATGATGACGATGGTGTTTTTGGTCGCATGGAGGAATGAAAGATTTTGTATGCATCACTAATGGGTTAACGATTGGGACGGAGTATATCTCTTGGGTCGGGCATGTTGGCTCTGGAGTTGGATTATATATGGGATGACGTCGATGGACATACACGTTATTCCTTCTTATTTATATGTACACATACCTATACAGCGTGTTGGTTGAGGTGGACCAAGCTCCGCCACGGATCTTTAGCACCGATGAGTTGGAAAGGCCCTTCTTTGCTTCGCCCAGGTTACTTGGGGATTTGAGGAGCTAGATGAGATTGCATTGCCACGAGGTTAAAGTGAGGATTCGGATAGGCGTCGAGTTGGCACCCAAATAAATACCTATCTATCAAATGGATATCAAACATTGAGAATCACATTGTCGTGTTTCAACATTGAATCACCATGAGATGTGAATAGGAATGAAGAAGCATCAATTGAGAAGAATGAGAGAGGCGATGAGACATCACGCAGTTCATCAGTCACAATGGAGCAGAAGACGATGCAGGTTCTTCTGTTAGAGGACTGTTGAGGGAAGGGAGATAGCAAGATGGGAGAAAGCGATGAGCTTCCTTCTCTTGACCACGCTTGCTTGATTGAAGCGCGAATGATTGATCTTTAATTGAAAAAGAAGAAAGAGATGAAGAGAAGAAGAAGAAGAAGCTCATCATCTTGAGGAAGAAAATTCATCTTAGTCGGCTGGTGAAGCGACCCTCAGGGACAAGAAAACTTGTGACGGTAAGCCAGGATACTAAAATTAACTGGTCTGAAGGCCTCATAAAATATGCTAAACTTGGGTGAGTCTTTTTTATCACCTACAATGAATGTCCTAAGTTTTTCTTGTCTCCCCTACGCGACTAAGCCAATGTCATCTTAGTCTTGAGTGTGGAGAAAATGAAGTCAGTTACCCTTGACGACGACGGGAACGACGTCAACGTCACATCTATTGGAACACCCCCACTCTGTCGCTCCAGCTGTCACTACCTATTCCCTGACGCACAAGAAATACCTACTACGGATACATAAACATCACCAACTATCAGCGCCCTGCTGTCTCTCCATCGCGACGCTCTCATACCTAGTATATATTTGTCCTAGACAAGTGGCGTGTCTCAAGCCTTTGAACCATGACTTCGCGACGAAGCGCCGCGACTGGCGATGATGACACAGCCTTGACGACAATTCCATCATCGCCAAAGGAGGTCCAACACCCTCCGCGCACCTTTCGCGACGTGGTCCCCCGCCAGGCGCAGTTCCCTGTCGCTGTTGCGACAAGCTTTGCCATGGCCTCGCTTGGATACAGCTTGCTGGGCGAGCTTACCAACGGCGAGCTTGCTGCTCTGAGCCGAAGCCAGGATACTTGGGCAGAGGTTTCGCTTCTTGCCGGATGGAGAGTGTGAGTCGGATAAGCTTGGGAATGGGAACAGATACTAATGGCGATGCTAGGATTGAGTTGACGCTGGGATGGTATGGCAAGCTGGACAGCCTGGATGTCGCGATGCTAAATCTTCTCGCCCATGGCCCTCACGTCAGTTGACTCCACCCGTCGCAAAATATGGACCAGCAAAAAACTGACTGATAAACAGTACTACCTCCTCTCAACCTTCTATGAGCTCAACTGGACTATTTCGGCTTCGGCTCTTGCTATTGACGTTCTCTCAATCGCAGTGCCTTTCTTTCTGCTTCGCCCGCTCTCTACTATCCATACACCTTCAGCTGCCGCCGCTGCAGGTCTGCCCAACCGCGAGCTTCTCGATCTTCCCCTCCAGACGTACACGGCCGCTCTGTCAACGGGCATCTACACCGTTGTCCTCGTCCTGTCGCTACGATTCATTCTGCCTCGTATTCTGGCTGTCAACTACTCAGGAGTGCCGACATTGGAGCCCGCCTACAATGCTTCATATGCTGCCATTCTCCCCGTGACGACCCTGTTCGGCATCGCCGCCAGCACTTTTATCTTTGCGCCTTTCGCCACGACAGCACGTGCCAAGGAGGACGACAAGCTTAACGAGTTTGATCCCGTGGCTGCATCTCTCGGGGAGACCGTTTGGTGGAATGTGTGGGGTTACACTGTCAAGACCAAGGTTGTCATTCGTCGAACGATTGTCGTTGCCCTTGTCACTGCAGTAAACACGTTCCTCGCCTCGTCCAAGACCTTGTATCGTGTCGATGCCTCTGGAGCTGCCGTGTATGCGGGCGTCTGGGCATTTGCTGCCATCTGCAGCGGTATTGGTCTGGGTTTCGTGGGCGGAGATTAAATGACTGAGATGTCATATTCTAGAAGGCTATATCAGCCTTACAAAGACGAACTTGGTGGGGAGCAAGGAAAGGGTGTCGAGAATATCCTTGACTTGAGATGGAGGGATTAATACCCCGGTTTCATTTATCGATCGGAGTCAGAAGGATTCAGGGCGTGGTTACTTGACGATGTTAAATTTGTTGTCAGTGACCATGGGTTTTGATATTTATTGCCTTTTCTATGTAATTTTGCCAAGTCTTTTCTTACTTTGCTATCGTATGAATACCATTTTTAGGAGTTCTTCTCTACAATCGTCGATTAATTTCTTGCAAAGTGATATTTAGGCAGATATGAGACACTGAATTCATCGCAGCTGGGACTGTCGAGATATCGCATAGGTGCCTTGACAGGCTTGACTGCTTATTAGGCAACGATGGGGCACCCTGGGCAACGGCTTGGCGTCTTCTAGAAGGAAACAGGGTGGTGTGCGCCTCTAAACGGGGATACTACAGCATCAGCGAATTAACAACAAGAAGAGGTCAGTCATAGGGCTGAGGCGCAGATCCAACTGGGGACAAGTCGATGTAGACTAACGGAACTAAGAGACTGTACAGCCTCGGGCGATTCTTAACGAGAACAAGGGTTTCAACGTTAAAATGCCTGCAGCGCGATACGATTAGTACGCCCGAGAATCAAGGCAGCAGGATTGGGTGCAGACTGATCGACAATTCGGTCTACTCAAGGGGATATGTCTCCCCAGGCAAACACCAGTAGAATGAGTCCTGAGCTTACAGACCCTGCTGAGCTGGCTCCCCAATTTCTGGGTCTTTTATGACGCATTGGGCATGTGAATTCAAGAAATGAAGTTAGTCAGTCATGGTTCATTGTCGAGATTGTGAAATGGTGGTGTTCGTGGGACATAATGAGGCGTTGGTCCTGGTCTCGGTCCTGGATATAGGACGACTTGATACACCCCTGTTGTTAGACATTTCTAGGCTAGGGACTCCACAAAGAGTGCCTTGGGTGTCTCTTCCAGACTCATGAGCTTGAACAATATGACAATTATGTCAGTTTAGAGAGAAATAACATAAGAGTAGTGTTATCTTGGAATGAATGAATCAATCGCGGTCAAGTTGAATTGCCAATCAAGAGTCTGATACCTGGTCACCCGGTGTAGGTAGGTAGGTTCAAGATGAATCACAAACTACTGCTAGTCCTCCCATCCCTTCTCTAGACCTGCATATCTCCATTGTCTAGCCCGATAAGCCTCTACTCTATTGCTCCAACCTGCATAAGGCGTCACGCCTTTTTGCTGCAGTGCCCGGCATCTCGGTATCCATCTACGGGTCCCGTGCCTGGCTTGAGTAATAAGGGTCCCATATCGCCCTGCAAGATATGCCTTATGGCTGGGGCTAACATAGCAAGGGGTTGTTTGTATGGACGTGAGTCTCTTGAGGCTCCAGTGTGCCTATGTATAGTTTCAACCTCTTTGCGCAAACGGGTTGAAAACATGAAGTATAAGAAGAACGTCCTTGTTCCTAAGGACAGTATTTCACAATTCCATCTTCACTCACATCTTTGCACAACAGCTTATAATCACTACCACTATAGCAACAATTGCAATCTTCTGCGAGAACACCTGAAACAAAGAAACACATCCGAAAGTCTTGAATATGGCTAGCTACTACAACACTACCTCCTCTTACGCTAGCCCCCCGGCTTTCAAAAGATCTCGAAGCATCAAGAGCGACCATGAGATCGATCTCAACGGACCCATTGAGGTTGTTGGATCCGTCAAGTCTGGAAGCAGCATCAGCCTGAACGGCGATGTAATTGTTCGAGAGAAGGTTGACGCCTATGGAAGCCTTGGCCTGAACGGAAGCATCAGATGCGAGTGAGTATGACCCTTCTCTTGAGGGTGATTCGAGACTGACAAAGAAACAGTGGCAAGGTCAAGGCCTATGGAAACATCTTGGTGAACGGATACACCGTTGCCAATGACAAGATCAAGGGCTGTGGAAAGCTCCGAGTCGTGGGAACACTCGAAGCCACAGACTTGGAGATTTACGGAAACGTGAGCATCACAGGACTATTGTAGGTATACTCATAGCTATGGCTCTGGCTCAACTAACAAGAGAAAGGAAATGCCGACGCCTTGTTGTCTACGGAACTCTGACATTGATCGGAAGCGACTCAAGCTACTATGTCACAGAATCTGAGCAAGTGGCCGGAGCTGTCATGATGAGGGAGACCGAGCCCGACTGGGACTGGTAACTGGGTGTTATGATGTGACAGAATTGTGAATAGGGAGTCACTTACATTGTTGTATTACCAGATTGGAAATTGTGTCTTGGGTTCACTTTTGGGAATGTATTTCGGACGTTTTGCTTGGCGTTTGGATAGAGATGATCATGGATTCAGTTCCATCTTAGAGGAGGAAGTCTTTCACAAGGACAAGACTATAACAGAAGATATTTAGATTGGAATATACAATGGTAAGGGAACATATAGTGCCATCAAGACTAAGACAGCCAAAGAAATGCCTTTGGATGTCCCGTGAGCATGTCCAGTAACCCCCTGCTCAATGACCTCAGGGCCTTTCAGTCACCTCTGAGTTTTGTAATTCCGGTCTTGAAGCCTACTCAGCTTGAAAACCGCTAATATCTAAGTAATGAACTCCTATAAAAACAAGGCATCTTGAAAATCATTCTCGGTATTCGGTACTAATGTTGCCGAGTTTCAAGGTGACTCCAAGTCTCTACGGCCAAGGCATACTGCGCTAGAGGTTCCAAGATCTATCATGACTCCTTCGGCAAGGCGTTCCGCTAGATCACGGGGACGCCTTGGGCTCCGACTAGACACTAGAAGCACACAGAATGTTTTCTGATCGCATATGCGCAAATTCTAGATCGCAAAAGCGCAAGATTATTTCAAGAGGTGGAAGTTTCAAGTTGCAGTGCAGCCTGGCGTGAGTACAGTGGGGGTGAAAAAGAAACGATACACCCCGGGTAAACTTAACACCACGAAATAATTATGATGACTTGGAATAGCAATTAAAGATGCAAATGACTGTTAATATAGATATAATATATACTAATCTATAGGAAATTAACTAGTAAGTCTAGAAATGTTACTTAATACTTTATATACTATCCCCTTGCCTTCTATAGAGCATTAAGTCTTCTAGGTATTAATTTAATAAGGTTTTTATACACTTTAGGTTTAATCTTATCCTAGACTTCTTATACTGCTTTAATTAGATAATTAATAGCTTTATCTAATTAAGGAAATGCAGCGAGTTTAGGATAATATCTACAGATATGTTCTTTTAGTATTTTCTAGAGATTTTCTATAGGGTTTATATTAAGGCTATATAAAGGCTAGTCTATAAGAGTTATACCTTCTAATCTTACCTATATCTTAAGCTAGGACTATATAATCTTAGCCTTAAAAGTTAGACTATTATTATAAGTAAATATAGTTTCTTTAGATATAAAAAGAGGCAGCTATTACTAAAGGCATTCCTAAATTCTATATCCTATTATGCCTCCCTTCTTTATAAGGGGATCCCCTTCTAAAGGGATAAGATTAAAGTAGAATTCTAAGCCTATAGCACTAAAGAATATCTTACTATACCTTATAAGGCGTTTATAAGGTTATACATTCTTTATAGAAAGTCTCTTGCCCTTATAGAAGTTAGGATATAAAGTTATTATTAGAGCCTTTAACTTATATATTTAT
>JAAOAQ010000838.1:0-20051 GCA_013396025.1 Fusarium phyllophilum | reverse complement strand
ATCTTTTAGTAATAACTAAGTTCTATTTAATGCAAGATTAAGCAATTAATGTAAGTAAACATACCCTTAATTTAGCAGTTATATATACTTTACATTATAACTTATATTACCTATAGTTAGCTTGTCGCTATAGTATAGAGGTCAGAAGAGAGAGACTAAGTTCTGTCTACTGGAATAAGCTCTTAGCTACAAGTTTCAGTTGCAAAAAATACTTCTATAAGTAAACAGAACCAGTCCGTTAAAGCCTAGGAAACCTACTTCAAGCTGTGTAGATAGAGTAGGTGGTAAGGTTAAAGGCCATTTAGTGAGAAGTCAACAAGTAGTTACTGTCTCGCTGAGCGAATTGTTGCAATAACGTTTCCACTCAGCAGTGATAAATTACAACCACACAATTGATAATCAATCAGTCACATAGAGACAGCAGTAGTCTTTACAAATTATGCTCTTAGACAATTATATGGCATCCCAAACTGAAATCACGGCAATATTGGAGTTGAGCAAAAAGAGATGTTTCATGTTCAAGTATCGTTCTACAGTATGCCCTCCTTCCATCACAAACAGAAAGAAAAAGAATGTCCCATACCCCGTCATCCGTCGGTCGTAACCCCTGGGGCCAATATGTCGTGGTGTTTAGTCGGTGCGTACCTCAGGCTGGTAACAGCTGGTGCAAAGGGAGGCTTGGGGACTGTCATCATGAAATTAGCTTTGATCCCTCCAAATTACGATCTCAGTGCTTACCTGGGGCACCAAAATGAGACTGTCTCGAGGACCGTTGTCCTCGGTAGGTGGTCTGCGTAAAGCGGTTGATCTCTCCGACAGGAGGTGGTGTGATGCCTATACGGGCAGTCGGAAGCCTTATCGAATCTAATTATCGGCGTCCTGGACTACCGACGACTGTACCAGCATCCGAGAGACCCTTCTGCGACCACTCACAGATGCTGTCATCGGGGTTGCCATCATCCGAGACAGCCTTCTGCGACCAGTCACAGACGCTGTCCTCGTCCTCAGGCTGTGGCCCGGTTGACCGCCGCATGATCTCGTCGAAACGACGGGGCTTGGCGAGGAACTCTGTTCGCCAGTAGTACCTATGAATGTCTTCCAGGTCCCGAAAGTGGAAGTTCTCGGGCAGCACATGACGATCATGGGTGGAATCGAATTCCGCCTGGTGGACATGGATGCCCCTGCCTCTCTCGCCCATGAAGAGTTCAAGCGCGTATTTGGGATCCCAAGGAAAGCTTGTCAAGGTAGGGATGCTCGCAGAGTCATCTGCCTCAAGGAGTTCATAGAGGTATTTCCACCAACCCTTCTTCGTGGCGAGTGCTGGCATATTACCACGATCCACGACAAGCAGCTTGACCTTGTCTGTCAGGCTCAACCTGCGAAATCTCCCACATTCATCAGTGAGGTGGCTGTCGTCCCTGCAGAAGAAGCAGATCCTGATTGATCCATCCTCAGCCGTGATGCAGTGAGCCAGGAGGTGGCCAGCTCCTCCACAGTTGGCACAAAGCTTCCTGTGGGACGTACCAGCCGTGCTGGCAATCTCGCCCTGAGGGCGGCGGTGTTTCTCTCCCTGGGGGAAGGTAATTCTCTCAGCAAGAGGGCGCGACGAAACAGGCATTCTTGGGCGAGCGTTGTCGGTAGACATGAGGATGTCGTACTCGAGCTTCTTGGCCTTGGCATCGGCGATGCGGTTGGGACGGACTGGCTCGAACCTCGTGAACATTTGAGGGGCGCCGAAAAGCCCCTGAGCAGTCTGCATGGCCTGGCTTGCCTGCACCGGTGTGTCGAGGATGGAGTAGAGCGCCTCCTTGCCATCGGTCTGATCCAACAGCATCATCCTTTCCTGGCGCTGACCAGCGAGATCCACAATCTCTGCGCTGCCGCCATAGGACCGGACCTCACCGTGCTGAAGCAAGGCCAGTCGACCATCGTCCTCTTTGGCCAGAGGCTTCTGGGTCTTCTGGCTTTTGTTGACGCCGTGCTTCTCGGCCATGGTCTGAGCATACCTGCTCGAGTCTCGGTTCTTATCGGGCCCAATAGTGCCGCTACCAGAACAGGATTGCGCGATCTTGGCTTTCTGGGCCGCACGCTTTGCAAAACCATCGCGGTCATGCTGCTTCTTTCCCCCTTGAGGAAGAACCATCGTGAATCACTGAGTGAAAAAATAGAGTTTTTTTAAATAAATAAAAGTCGACGTGGTGTTTGCAGGCAGTGGTTCGGTGATGGTGTTGAGGGGAGACTTTGAGACTTTGCGAAAATAAATTGTTGAAATGTTATGTGCAGATTTCGGGCGCGCCATTAGCGTAAAAATCTCGCCACCTGTTGACAGTGCTATCCCTTGGCCTTGAAAATTCATCAAGTAACACAAGTCTTATTTCTTCGTAGCATTACAGTACTATAGTGATACGCTGGGATATAATTATGGGCTCGCTGCACTGAGGCAGACCTGGTATCATGTCTTCATCCTCACAGTAACACCACCGACTTGAACTCTGAGATTCTTGTTTGACTCGAACAGAAGGCCACGAAAGTGAAAAGTGATACCCTGCATCATGCACAAACTCTGCACCTCAACTACAAGTGAGACGAGGCCTGTTTTTACACCTGATTGCCTAAGTGATCTATCTGAGCAGTGGTGTTGTTGCAAGTTCGGTAAGTTAAGGTTGATGGGTGAGGCAAAGAGTGTTGAAGGCTGTCACATTGAGTGATGCCAAGTCGTGTCAATGGCTAGATATGAAAGAAATTAGATTGCTTACACGCAACATCATATCACATGAGTGCATTTGAAGTAATTAGAGTTATTAAAACTACTGTAAGTGTCTCATGTTGACGCAGTGATTTAGATATGATCTTTAGGTCAGAGGCTGACAATGCCCCTGGCCCTGCAAGTAACACATGAGGATGTTGACCCAGACTTTGGAATTGATGTCTGTTAAAACTGCGGCCTGCACATTTAGGTAACACGTGATCCGAGCTAGATGAAGTTAGGCCTTCACTCTCATATATTTACACAACCCCGCTGTTGGCCTTTTTTTTCCTCCTCACAACTCTGCCTTTCCAACTTCATTTTTTTAAAAAAGAATATCTTCAAAGGCAGTTACCAACAACGCTTCCCGCTGAGAAGATGAGTTCTCAGCGAGCCCCTTTCGATCCGGCCCAGTTGCCGAGCCCAGCGAACCTGGGTCAGCGTCGTGGGTATATTGAACAGTATATCCAGCGCTTCCACCGCGACTTGGTCCCCAAGATGGCTGCCAGGCGTGAGGCCGCCATCGCCGCGGTTTGCAAGTTCTACCACGAGGACCTTCATGTGATGAAGGCGCCCGCCGTGTACTTTGAGTACGCGGTTGACAAGACGATGTGGAAGAACATCTGCAAGTTACCAAATCTCACGTATCCTGTATATGCTAACCAATTCGATAGTCAAGCCACTGAAGACGCGTCCTGCGTGGCCTTGGAGCAAAGGGCCGAGTGACGAAGACTTGAGCGGCGGCATGTCAAGGACCTACCGGCTATGGCGACTCCAGCATAGTCTGCCCGTCCCGTCTGAAGAAGAGACAGGCACCTCCAGTGGCAAAGCAAAAGCCACTGAGAAGACCCCCACGGTCACCGAACCCGCTGCCCCTAAGCAGCCTCAAACTGAGGTGGGTAGCTCCAGTGGTAAAGGCAAAGCCGCTGAGAAGACCCCCAAGGTCACCAACCCCCCTGCCACCAACCAACGTCGGGGAGACGTAGGCACCTCCAGTGGTACTCGCAAAACCGCTGAGAAGACACCCAAGCCCGCTGCCCCTAGCAGTCAGACTCGCAATGGCGGGTCGTCCAAGTCCAAGTCCGACGCCCCCGTTATGAGGGTTGCCAAGAATGGCACCGTTCTGCGTTTGGATGGGGGCAAGTGGGTGCGGGTACCTAATCGCCTTGCTGGGCTGAAGATGACCCCAATGGCAGCCCCAAAGGATCTTCTCGAGGGACAGCGGTCCATGTACGCGAGCCTCGCCAAGGACCTGCACGATTCACTGGATGAGTCACTTATTCCCTCTGCTGGCGCCGCTACCAAGGCTCCCAGTGTTGCCAGCGCTGCTGAGTCTCAGACTGCAGCCAGCAAGTCGAAGGCACCCAGCGCTGCCAGTGCTCCCAGCACTAAAGGGATGGGCCAAACCCCCGTGGAGATCGATTTCTCGATGCGGGAGACTGCTTGGGCGAGTCTTTATGGAGACGAGGGAGGCTACCTTGGAGGTGCCGTTTTTGCTCCCTTTGCGCTCAGGGTACCCGGGTGCCTTGACTTTGAGTACCTCGTCCTTGGAGAGGATGGCCGGGACATTGACGCCATCAACAACGATATCCTGGAGTCAGGTCTGGCTGTATCCTGGAAGACCCATGACAACAAGCCCATCGCTCTTGTTGTTGGCTTCAAGGATGAAGCAAGTCGGGCATTGCCCAAGGCCGAGTCAGGCTTGGCCAACCTCTGGTGTGATGTCGTTGCGTGGTACGTCGATGCTCTTTCGGGCGGTACCGTAAGCTTGGCCACAACCTTGAGAGTGGTCCAAGTCCTCAGTTGGTCCCGCGATAGGGTGGTCAACTATGACCTTGCCCAGTACCGGTTTTATTTCGCCCGGGACAACAAGAAGGTCATCTCAGAGATGGCCCGCAAGGCTCGTGAGGACGTACTCACGTGGTCTCCTATGGTGAATGCCATCATAGAGAAGCCTCTGGGAGTGGGAGAGCGAGAGCTTTTCGCTTGGGTCTGCGACAAGACTGTAGGCTCTGAGGAGTGCTACAGACGCCTAAGAACGGCTCATCACGTCTGGTTTTCCAGTACCACAGATCCCAAGGTCATGCGCAGGGCAGCTCTGTGCCTCGATGACTGTTCCCTTGCTCTGGACTCCGCTTAGATGCGAGACACCACTCCGCTTAGATGCGAGACTCCACTCCGCTTAGATGCGAGACATGGTGTAATTATGATAGAAAGAATATAATCACTGTCAATTTGGTATATATCCGTAATCTGTGCAAGTGATGAACCCAAAAGTGCAATAATACCCGTGACTAAACCGATGAACCATAAATGCTGTGTCGTGCCCTTTGATATGATATCTCGCGTTGAAATGTTATACTATTTAACCATCAAGTAACAAAGCTCCCTGTAGCAAAGTTGGACTCTGCCGTTCCAGGGCTACCATTGAAGATCAGACTTGTAAGTCGGCTTCCTGTAACGTAAGAAAGCATTTGCAGGCACTGTTCAGGTACTTCCTCACCGCAACCATATTTTATCAGCATCAGTTCTGTAAGCAGAAATCGCATGAGACACAGCTACCACCATGAAGGAAACGACAGAGATACTTAGGATATGAAGATAATCACAGTCTATCCGTGCGTCCACATCAATGACAATATAGAAGGTTAGACCTGGCGGCGTATAGCCCTCTTCACAGAGACTTCGCTTCTCGCGCTGGGGTGATGGTCATATCTAGCCCCACCGGCCATCGCGGGAGTTAAGATCGGGAAAGCCCTCCAGCCTCCGGGGTTTGTGGAGGTAATTAAAGGGGTGGAGATGACTGAAGTTGTTCCGATGCCATTAAGCTAAATGACAGGTTTCTGATTCTCAAGGGATACTTATTCCTAGGGTTGGCTGTTACAAATCTCAGTCTTCAGGGGCGCCCAGCACTGTGAGCTTTCTGAGGTGTAACTGATACAAAAGAGGGGTAATTTTCGCAAGGCCTTCACAACAACTTGCCATCACCATCCCACAAGCCCGGCATTCTTTAAGTAAAGAAGACTTTAAACTCTAAATCCACGAACAAAATGCCCAACGACCGCCCCCGTGCTCAAGGAAGCACTAAGTCCCCTTTCGAGAGGCAACGCGCCCGGGATGGATACCGGCGCAGACAGGAACGGCGCCAGCGAGCTGCGGCCCGTGAGAGCGGTGGTCGTTACGCCGAGCGTGGCATCAACTCTGTGGAGGGTGTTGAAGGCAACCCTTCCGACGCTGGTCATGTCAACATGACTGGTGATCGAGACCAAGCTGGTACTCAAGTCCAGCAAGCCGCTGAGGCCCCTGTGCAGGAGGCCTTGACTTCTCACCCTCACCTGGAGGTCACCAGGCTCGCTCACGACATGAGCACATTGGCAATCGCCGACCCCGCTGTACAGCAGCGAGATGCTCAAATTGAGCAAGCCAAGTCTGAGCCCGGGGACACTGCCCAGGGTACCGATGATGTTGCCCCTGACCAAGTAGCATCAGACTTACATGAGGATATGGATATCTCATAGACCTGGGCTCTGTCGAGACTTTTCCCAACTTTACGGGCAGTTGGAGGTCACGTACACCTCTCTTCTTCGCAAGAGCCACTGGCACTCATCTGAAGTGTTTGCGTGAGGGTGTTACAATAACATACGTGGGACAGAACAATGGCTTAGATAGTTCAATTGAATCATTGCTGCTACAGCTCAGGCATACCCTCTGTGAATTGATATGTTGGCGGCGGCTTCCCTGCATGTGACCTGTTGACCTTCATACTTTTCTTTAGTCCATCTCTGTACCCAGATAAACATTCGTGTACTTTTAACCTAAATTTGAAGACTAATACTGTGACAATCTTCTAGCCATTGCATCGGACTGAAACCGAGGATATCTCCCGGAGGCTCAAAACAGCTCCTTACTGATACCAAAGTTGCTCTTACCGGCCGTATTACGGAATAAGGTCACTCACTTTTGTATCTGGTTCCTTCAAAGAAATGCTCTTGCCACTGAATCACTAACCAGTTAACTAGCTTTCTAGATGATGGCCTAATTTCATAGAACGGTGTATTCACTTACAAGTATCTTGATGACCGCCAAAGCGCCTAGATACAGACCTAAACATACTTCAAGGGAGGTCTATCGCACTGTCTCATAGTGTGCATGTAGTAAATCTTTAATTCATACGCTATCTACTTTCCACAGTACCCGTGTGATCATCTATTGCATGAGGTGTTTTCGATCACTACCCTCAGATGTATCATGTGGCTGTCATGCTCCGCGTCTCTCTCGCGACCTGGCTAGTCACGGTTCTGGTCCTTATTCCTATCAGGCATTTGAGGCCGGCCAAGAGGTATCCGGTTGACGTCTTTATTGACCTCTGCATCGTATCGCGGTTTCTTGGCCCGGCGACCGGAGCCCTGCCCATTGCTCGGATCGCGCGTGCGGCCTTTCGGATTACCTCTTTGGCCAGGTGGTTGAGCCCCTCCTCGTCCTTGATGCGACGGACCGGGTGCATACGGGGTGGTTCGTCTCGGTGGGTCCTCAAGGACTTCTCCGGGTTCAGCAGTCTCTGCTCTCTGCGACGCCTGAGCTGCAAGAGCAGCAGCCTGATCAGCAACCGCTTTTTCAATGTAAGGCTTCATCCCTCTACTAAAGAGGGCACGAATTGCTCTTTCATTGTCATCGTCCTTGACCGAGCGCCTTTCTGTCTCTGGGGAGTCCGATGCGACATTGAGACTCGTGTCGTGTGCAGGGGGACCATAGAACAGCATATAGCGATTCGAATTCTCGTCCTCCACCGACCAGTTGGTGTCCACACACGGGATGTCCTCATACTGGGGGACAATTTCTGTTCCTATGGCTGCATAGAAACGAACAAAATCATCGGCCTCTGGAGAGCATCTCATTCGAACTACTGCCAGAAGGACGTATGGAGCCCGCTCACTCGTATCAAAGGGATTCTGTCTATCTTGTGTCTCTCTCCAAATCGGGAGGTTGAAGCCGCGGAGGTGTCGGAATGAAAGGCGCGGGCTAGGCCCGGGATTGTACAAGACACGGATGATGTAAGGTCTCGCAGGCCTATGAAGAGTACGCTTCCCTTCTCGTCTGAACATACCGAAGGAGCTTTCAACGGCCTGTTGTAGTGTCATATCAGGCGACCTGGCCCGATCTAGCGTCACCAGGCCCGCTGAGGCGATCTCCTCGGTGTCCTCGTTAACGACCTGCCAGGTCTCGAGACACATCTTCGGCGCTAGCAAGCGCATCTCGTCCTGTGACCAGTATGACTGGTTCATCATACGGGAAGTACAGAGCGTCTCGAAAGTCTCGGAAACTTTGAGACCACGATTCACGAGTTCCTTCTTCGTGCTCATCCAGTCCCGGTGTCTCATCTCGAGCTCGGACGGATCTCTCCCAAACATCAGCCACGAGAAGCGGATGATGGGGTTCTCTGCCTCTGCACTTTGGAAGTGCTGGGTGTTGGCGAGACCCTCTGGACCAAGCATGACATGGCTGTTTATGCGCCGGAGAACAGCTGTCAAGCACTGGAGCCCAGTACTATGCGTCTTGTTTGCTGCAAGCGGGTGTCGCGTCTCGAGGATGAGAGCGACCTCATCGTTGTTGTCGCTATGAATGTTGTAAGCTCTCCGAAGATCTCCGGCGAGCGGTTCTTGAATGTTTTCTGCGTATATAGTAAGTAAATAGTCCAAATTAAACAGAGTGATCGACTAACCTCGAGACATATCCGCTTATTCTTATTTTTGACGGTGATATGAGAGTTTCGGTCGCAGATGTGCTGAAAAGGTATGGAGCACAACAATGGAATGTGCACGGACCAATGTCAAAAGCGGCTAACGGTTAAACTCCCCACAAGTCCAAAAACACATGAATGCCCTCTAGCCCATTAATGATATGACCCGATTGGTAGAGGTGGCTCTAACCACGCAAAGTTTTTGACTTGTAGGTCCCCGTTCTTTCGAGCCATATTGGCCTGTCTTTGGAACCCCCTTCGATCATAGTCTCCGATCATGTCGTATCTTACCCAAGTCATTCTTGCCTTGTTACAGTACGGAGCAGATCGACCATGTTAGAAACTCTGTAGGTGTCAGCCTTCACCGTATCTATTTGAGATCTACACCCTACGGAAGAGATCAAAGATTCCAAGCGAGTCCTTGATTGTCCGTTTCTAACTTGACTGTAAGCCGTATGTCTTAGACATCTCCATGGGTTCGTCACGGTAGCGGTTCTCCAGGGTAAGACAGGTAGAACATTCAACCAGCAAGGGTCCATGTCCAAGGCTTTACTAGCGTGAAATCGTATTTCCTTTTCGAGACGTGACATTATTGATGATTGGTTCGCTCTAGAACCTAAAGTGTCGTCTCTAGAAGGCGTCTTGGTAGAGCGGTTTCCCCCAAAGAGTTACTGGCCCAGCTCTTGCCGGCACTACTGCGACCCAGCAAGAACGCGATATTGGACAACATTACCCTAGAGAATTCACTATATATACAGGTCAGAAGATTTATAGAACAAACGTATTATTTTGTTGAGGTGTTGAATTGCGTTTGATCATTTAGGATTGCACAAAATATCGACTCATCGGGTCGCCTTCAAGAAAAATGAAAATTTTAAGACGAGCCAAGCGTGACTTATCAACAAGTAATATTCGGTGAGCAACTGTACATTTGTTAGCCTTACTTACTCATAGAGGCTTCAATAGGGGGTTGAAGTGTACGCTCCCAGGTGCAAACCTGTAACCTGAGGCCCGAAGCCAGAGCCTCCTTCCTGCCCAAACTGACCAGAGCCAGCCCCTCCGTACCTTGGCATCACAACTACCCATTAGATCTCGAGAAGACTTTAACTGTCCCCTTTAAATAACATAAATTCGTTATATACCGCACAGGCGAGATTCCGACATGTCCAGCACTTACGGGTCTGAGGGTAGTGTGGATAGCGAGTTCAGCTTTGAAAGGCTTGATGGCATCATGGAAGACTTTGCTGATCCCAATGATCCACAAGGCCTTCGCTTTGGGCATCTCGTGGTTCCAGTCTACCTGAGGACGAAGTATAGCTTCGAAGCGCAGCTGATTACAGCTCTGCGCAAGGTAGACATGTACCCGGTGATCTTTGTTCTCTCGAGGGTCGAGCAGTGTGTAGCGAGCCTGGAAGAACTAGACATTCCCAGGTTGTCTCATTGTGAGCAACAGACTCTGCAATACTCCTGGTTCTTGTCAATACTAGAGATGAACTACATTCCTGGGCCCCCCTCTGGGTGGAAGCAGAGCAACAAGATGTTCGCATGGGAAGATGACTTGGAACTGCCAAAGAAAGCCTTTGTAGTCTTCCAGCTCGACCCCTACATGTCTGCTGAATGTGCCCTAGCTCTCTCCGGCCTTGTAAAGTGGGCTCAAGACGTGTCCCGAATCCCAGGGGCAAGGATTCGGATCTTGACTGTCTCGAGCTTGTTCGGGAACGGCCTGTTGACAGACCTGGCCCAGGCGGACTTCCCAGTTGTACACTATGAGTTACCAATCCCAACCCATATCGATGTGACGCCAGATGTATCAATCGATTATGCGGAGGGAGATGAGATCTTCCGAAGGATTGATGCCCATGAGACTTCTGGTGGCACAGGTGAAAGGCACGCCGTGTTGTTCTGCCCTCCTGCACCCAGAGATAGTCCAATCAATGATTGGAATGTTCTACTCACCCGAGCCTGCTTGCTCAACAAGAATGTTGGGTATGATGGAGACCAAATGGTGGCAGCACTCACTCACCCAAGAAGTACTGGGGGAGTTGATGCAAGGGCAGTCATCATCAACGTGGATGTGAACCACTCGCTGCCAGGATTCCTGCTCGATTTCTCAAAGGCTCATATTGTCTTTGGGAAAAGATGGAAGAGGAGGATTCTGGATCAAGATACTGGCCTCATTACTCTCGCTGACGTTGCCTTGACACAGGTAGAAATTAATACGATGAGGTGGTGGTGCTGCCAACCTGCCATCGAACCCCAGGACATTTTCATCTATCCTGGAGACAACGGCTTTAGAGCGGATGAAGATGCCGCTGTGCATAGTCGCTTTCATATCGAGAATGAGCAATCAGGTGGTTTCATTATCTCAGTGCTCATCTCTGCATTTGGGAGAGATGCCAATCACGTCCTGCACAGCTTCATCAGGTCCCCCTATATCCTACCAATAATGACAAGTCGTCTGCAGCATCAGTGCATCCTTATCCATGGGAATGATAGTGAGAGTCTCCAACTTGCTTATACTGCTTGCCAGAAAAGGGTCTTTGCTGCAGTGATCCCTCTGGTCCGCTATGACTACCGCTTGGCTCACTTGATTGCTCTAGGATCCCCCGACTCCAAAATAAGGAGGTTAAAAGCGCAACTTGCAGTTTTCCTGACACTAAAGAATGATTGGGAGGTGGTTTGCAATCACTCGACCCCTATAATGACGGAAGGCTGGGGCTGGGGCCGGTCGTCATGGGGAGACCTCTGGAGGGTCTTTGGTATGTGGAAGCTTATCTACAAGGACTGCCAAGACTTCGAAGCGCTTGACGAGAGCCTTATATCTGACCAGGGTGGCTTTGTAAGCTTGCCAGGCTCAGCTGTAGCCCTCTTTTTGGAGATTACTGTGACCCTTGAGCGTACCCTCAAAAAGTTAGATGAGGAGTTCGGTGTTGGTCTACCACCGCATCGTATCGCAGATGAGTCCGAAAGTCTCTCAGATACCCAAATGGACGAGGTATCTCGATCCTTGTTGTCTGCATTCTTGAATGAGCTCGTGGTCACCCATAGGGTTCTTGCAGACGATGGAGTGCCTCACCTTGAACATACCATCTTCAAGACTGGCACCACTGTGAAGCTCGTGGCTTGGGGAAGTATTGATGCATTGAGCTTGGAGCAGTTTGAAGTCCTCCAACAGGATGGGGAGGTCTATGGCGTTTGCGCAGAGTTCTCCAAGGCAGTCCCCTTCAAAGGTATGTGTTGGGCCTTCGTACCCCATGATCTTGTCAGGGAGGCTCTTCTTCGTTAAGTTAAAATAGTTTGCATAAAGTATATCGATATCAAAGCCATCAATTCGAATACGTGAAGATAATTATGCGTTGTGTCCGATAAAATACCGTCATGTGTCTGTATATAGTCTCGCATCTTAAGTCAGAATGTGGAATTAACGACACCTTCGTACAATATCAAGGGCCATCGGTCGAAGGCTATTCGACGACCTTGCAGTCATGATCAGAGGCTCAGAGCCTATTGAAGAGGCTGGTTTTACTACCCTCCATATTTATGAGTCCCTCAGTAGCAACAGAGTGATCGTTGAACATGCTGCTGGTCCTTTTCGGTGAAGGAGTGGTTCTCGGCGGAGGAGTGGACTGCGTCGACTGCGTAAAGGTTATATGTATGTAACAAGCATAATACGGGATTAATCTCAACAGAGAGAGTAGGGTGATCAACATGGACGGCTTGTTTGACTATACAAGGGACCATCACGGCCAAGATGCCCTTGGTACGAAATTCAATTCGGGCATTTTTGCTGATGGCGCCAGCACATTCGGCATTGCTTATGACAGCATGGATGGCTTTCTTGGGGGCGTTATTGCGATTCTGTTCGTATTGTGAAGGCAAATTATGTGAATTGACGGTGTGAGATGGGGGTTGATGGATTTGGAAAAGCGGTAAGAAAGTCGTGGCGAGAGTTGTTTTGAGGAGGATTGGAATCCGGATTTCAGAGACTACAAATGTACCTGTGTGCGAATCTTCTTCGGCATTGGCCTCAGGCTGAGCATTTGAACTGCTATAGTTAGCCTGACCGACCCCCTGGAGATAAGCCAGCCAGCGGCGAATATTACCAGACATTTGCGTTTTCACTCAAGGTTTCAAGGTCAATTAGGAATGGTTCGCAGTCCGCTGAGATGTGCTTGCTCCAGATTAACTAACTCTACTGTAGTAACTAATTTACATTTTGCTTTACTAGATGTAGAAGTCCAGTACAGCCCTCTCTTCAGATTCCACCACCCTGGCAAGCACACAGTCACCATCGTGGTCGGTGCATTGACGTTGGCGTATTGCCTCGGGTCTCAGCATGCCATCTACGACGTTCTCGAGACAATGCCACTCTGATGACCCGGAATCGAGAAACACGCTGAGTTCAGGGTTTGACTCGGAGCGGAAGAGCAAGGGAGCTATTGCCAGCGCAAGCGCTCTAAAGTCGTAGGTGGCAAGTGCCTGAGGTATGACTGGCAAGTTCAGAACCTCGCGTGCAATCTTAGCATACATGCTGGCAAGCTCTCCAAGAGGGCTTTCAGGGATCTGGAGCGATCGCTGAGTCTCTTGACTGTGCAGTTGACCCTCAAGCTCAGTGAGCTTGGCTGTCACATCAGTCAACTGCTTGTCAAGGTCTTGTCTCTCCTTCTCAACATCGGAGGAGCGCCCCTCGGCATATTCCAGCTCAGCCTTCAGGGTCCGAACCTGGCCAGTTGCCTCCTCAAGTCTATCCCTGAGCACATTTGCACATGCCAAAGAATCACTCAACCCTCGAAGGTGAGCAATAGAATTGGAGTTGGCAGCTCTAACCTCTTTGGCAAGGTCACAAACTTGACCGTTTGCCTCGCTCAGACGCTTCTGGAGTTCTCTCATGTCGCCGAGTTCCCTGCGCAGATTCTCGAGCTCCCGATCCTTGGAACTCAGAAGCTCAACTTTGTCTTCGAGTCGTTCTCGAAAGGACTCCTTAGCCTCCTCGTGAAGCGTCTGGGCATCCTGGAGAGTCTCTGTCAGCTGATCGATCTGCGTCTCAAAGTTGGATTTTGACTCCTCAAGATCGCGCGCGCGCTGCTGGGCCTTTGTCAATCGGCCTTCAAGTTCAACGATTCGGCCTGTCTGGCCTTCAAGCCGATTAATTTTCTCGCTCTGAGAGCGGGTCTTCTCCTGAGAGATGGCGTATAGACGCTTGAGCTCACCCAGTTCAGCTGACAGAGACCTGGCACGCCCAGCCTCTGTCGTGGCCTCCTGCAGCTGTCGTTGCAGCTCAGGGATATCATCAACCAGCTTTTCGGCATCTTCTAATTGCGATTGGAGGTCCTTAACAAGCTGGTTCCTCCGGCCGACTCTTTCTTTCTCTTGCTGTAGGAGAAGATCTACCTCGGCCTTGGAGCCTTGGAGTGCCATCAACTGATCTATCAGTCGCTGATTTGTCTCCTCTGACCTTGTAAGTTCCTTTTCTTTAAGAGTCAACTTATCTCGAAGCTCAAATGGCTTAAAGAAACTTTCGAGAGTCATCTCTTCCTGTAGCCCTGCACGGACACCGGCCGGAATGCCTGCAATTGACTCGGTCAGCGTTTCTACACTGTCCGTGAAGCCCTTGGTCAATGCGTCAATGTCCTCCGGTTTCAAGCCATGCTCGAAACTCTCTTGGATGCTACTCAAGGATGTGTCAATTTTCTCTCCGGCGGCCTTGATGTCTTGGATGGCCTTGGAGGTTTCACCAGACGAGGACTCAATCGAGGTCCGGTGGGACTGAGTAGCGTTGCTCATCCCGTCCAGAGAGTTTGACATGCCCTCCAGAGTTTCCTTCAAAGCAGAGGAAATGGTTGATCCGAGGTCTCTCACAGTCTCAGGTAAACTGGTAAGCTGCTCAGCATCTCGGAGCAACTTTTCCTTCTCTTGGGCGAGAGCAATCCGTTCATCCTCGAGAAGCCTCGACTTCTTGTCGGCCTCTGACATCAGAGTCTCCGCTCGCCGAAGCGTCTCTGTCGCGCTGGCATCCTTTTGCTCAGCGAGTTGACAGGCATGAATGATCTTGCGGCGAATAACAGCCGCAGAGCCTCGATCAACCACCGACTCCAAGACAGCGTCAAGAAGATCAGGATTGAAGATTCTGGTTTCAGGTTGTCGATCCATTTTGATGTTGCGAGATGAATGTTCAATTGACAAAACCTGAGTCTGGTAGAAGGAAGGAGGTCAACCTGGGAAGTCACGTAAGCAAGTACCTCAAACCTTGGTACCTTTACCCATAGGTATGTCACAACGTTGAAGAACTTTATATTTATTTCTTAAACGTCCAAAATGTATCATAAGCACTTTGACATGATTGTTTATAATTAAATACACAAAAAAAAAATCCCCAGTCACGGCGGTCTGATGCAACTGTCTCGCCCCCTTACCGCATTCAAGACTACCAGGGCGATTGACGGACGCCTGTCACAATTGAAAGAGTATCAGTTCGGAAAAAAGATCAATCAACTGTTTATAGCCTTACTAGAAGCAGCATATGCTTAGTGATATATTCCTTCCTATTAGTTGTCAATCCATTTCACCCAGTGCAGGTCTTGGCCAAAGTACTCGAGGTACAACCCATCCGTCACGTGTCTCTTGCCGCACCTTCCAGACTCTTTCAACTTACAGTAGCTGCAAACACTTCACACTTTACTTCTGGCTGTGAACCCAATAACAATCTCAACAATGCCGCCATCTGAAGCAGAGTCTGTAGCACCTCTCCCTGAACCCGCCAGGGCAACCGCGGAGATGCCTATGCCGGGTAAAGAAGCCCAGCTGGAGCTGATCGACGCTGTATCCAGAAGCGAATCGCTCTACGAGCTGTACCTGCGGCTTCCTAGGCTAGCAGATGATCTTGAGAATAACCAGGTTCTCAAAGACAATGAATTTGATATAGTCAACACTGTCAGATCCCTGAGACGTGATGAAAGTTGGCCTATGTGCGAGCTCTTGCATAGCATGTCACCAATGGTCATAAAGAGCATCATCCAGGGTACTGTAGCTTACGACTCTCACCCGAAGCAGAGTAAGGGACGCTCCGTATTACACAGCGACTTCCCCTGCTTTGAGACGCCTGTCAGAGGCAGAGGCCCCCCTATCCCTGGTGTTTACGTGGTTGCTTTATATCGCAAGTTCACAGGCCATAGGGGAGAATTCCTCAATATAGCGGAGCTAAAGATGGTCATTGAAGACATGGAGGACTATATCAAAGGCTACCGGATACATGCCAAGCGGTGTGCAGATAATCTTGCTGGCAAATCCAGCTCTGGGTCCAATTTGTCGAAGGATGACGCTGATGCTTTGGCCCTCGTTAGAGGGGTCGACTACTATGCCAACGACAAGGCCTCGGTCGTGTCAGATACGCCACTCTTCATCAAGGATGATGAGGATGCAGCAGAGATCGAAGCCCTTGTGCGGACGTACAAGGCTATGTGCCGACCTGATCTCGACCCTACCGAGCAGGTCAGGATAAAGCAGGGCCCTCTTTATGTGGGTTGCTCCAATAATCTGGCCGAAAGGACTCATCGCTACACACAACCTAGTGTCAAGGGCATCAATAAGCCACTTGGGCTTACCATCTCCATCCTCAGGAGGCACAACCTGCCTGTAGAGCTCGCTGTCAACGTGGTACTTCGCACTTGGCGGTCTGATCAACTGCCCATGGCGGAGCAGTTGGTCATGACATTGGCGGGCTCACTGGTGTATCAGCACGGCTTCAACGCCATTGAGGGCGGTGGCACAGGCCGCAAAACCGTCGCTTCCGGCGAGTCCCTGAAGACGAACATGGAGTATGTCATATCCCGTGTGGGGTTTATCCGTGATAATTTCGGAAAGACGGTCGATGAGCTCGAGGCTCGTAAGAGGTTCATGGAAGCCCTTGCCCAGATCGACGACGACTTGACCGAGATCATCGAGACCATGACCCACTGTAAACAGCAGCTGGAGCGCCTTCCCAATATCAATTGGGATGAGAAAGTCCGCGAGTTGCGTGAGCTTCTGGTGAACCTGAAGCAAGAGGTGGATGACAGGAGAGAAGCATTGAAGTTCTGGAAGCTTGTTCTCCAGATCCAGCGCATTGGTGTAGACACCATGGGAGAGTCTATTGTTACTATATAGTTAGGCTATGAATACAATGTGCTTTCATGAACTCTTATACTCATTTTGCGCCACCTATGCTACAGCGTGTGGCCCCTAGTAATCTTAGCTCCCAAACCCGATGGATCAGCCTGAACGCTCCAGAATAGGTTTATGCCCTCATCTTACCAGCATCAAAGGGGGTACTCGGGACTAAGTGTAGATGTGTGAGCCACTTGGGTGTTTTTAGAGTGACTCCGTGATTCGCGGAACCGAGTACTGACGAGGAGCTTCTTTCGCTTCAGTAGGTGTACATTGCCTTTCTCCACACGTAGCCCCTTGGGAAAAGACAGCCACTTGTTTGCCCGACAGAGAGCATCTCGGGATCCACCAAGATCCTTGTGCACAGCTGCGGACCCTGCCTCTTCAGGCTTGACAGAGAGACCTCTCGTTTGCTCCGTAGGACTTCAAACATGTAGTATTCGGCTAATATTATGACCGTTCGAAAGCGGGTGGGGAAATTGCTGGGATCCAGAGCTCGCGTGATGGTAGGACCATACTATGGCAATTGTTGATGACTATCATGACGCTTGGACTCTTTCAAGGCTGGGGCACTGTCAGTGAGATCTATATGAGCGGTGGTGGAGAAGGACTGTGACCGACTGTCCACTTGGGCACGACCTAGGCCCCTTAATCTGGACCGGTTGGCTGCTTCGGTATCTGTTGATATTCGGTCTGCTTCGGATCGCCCCAAGATCCCACCGTTGGTTGGCCAGCGTTTCTGGGAGGTGGCAGACTGCTGCCGCCGCTGAAGTCATGTACGAGGACGGTGCCAGTCAAGACTGATTCAATTTGGACATGATGCGATTTTTGCCTCTCAGTCCCAGCCTAGGTATCCTCTTGGCAACTCACCCTATACCACTTGGGATAAGCACATTGATCGCTAGGCTTTGTTTGTCGGGAACTTTGCATTCCGTATCTCCCAGTCAGCCCTTGATGTTAAGCAAATCTTCCTACCGAACCTTTTCAAGCAAGACCAAAGCCCCTCGACGAAGGACCTCAAAGACAGAGGAGGAGGAGGAGGAGGGGACGAGGGATATTGGCAACTTGAATCAAAGCTTGCCACCGAACAGTTGAAACGAAAGTAAGAGGCTCAGGAAGTGAGCGAAGCGTGGAAGGTGGGCGGAAGAGGAGACCGGGGCATGGATAGTATGTGCCACATCTTCACAACAGGCGAGCGGGCCCGATTGATTGAAGAGGAGACCCTTCAAGACGGTCCTCAACCTCAATCCGTTCTCTTGCTGCGGTCCGGGGAATGTAGCGACTTCACTATGATCTGCAATAATCGCAGCCTAAAGCTTAACCTTATAGGCCGCAGTCATCCCATAGAAGCTTAACCAGATGATTTTGGGACAAAGATGAGGTTTAAACTGACGGAACGAGAAGTGAGGTGCTGATGTGGTCGGGGTTGTGTGTCAAAAATGCTCATTGCTGGATTGTCTGGCCCCAGTCGCCTGTCATCACCGCTATGCTTCATATCCAGTGTAGGGTTGATCATCGTGCTTGGGCGGTGATGGAATCGCATTCCTTAGCTCTTTGACACAGAAGCCTCATTTGCCTGCGGTGAGCGTGAAAGGGGTCGCTCGAGGTCGCGAAATCACCCGTATCCTTGAAGTCATAAACTGTAGGCCTGATCAAGGACGGCTTACAGGGGGCGTTGGCTCCAGAGAACAAGGACAGAAATGACAAACCTTGCGATGAGATGCGGAGTGGCACCAGGGCCAGAGACATCGAAGATTTCATCTGTGTCAACCTCAACGAAAAGGTCATAGCACGCGATATCCCAATTCTTTGACCCAAGGCTTTAAAGCGGGGAGCTTCGATGCGGCCGTTGAAGAAATTCACTGGGAGTCGTGGAGATGATGTTGTGCCTGCTGCTGTGGTAGCTGCAAAGTACATGGGGCTACTGTTGCAGTGATAAGGCGAAGATTAGGCTCAGTTTCCGGCCACAGTCCAACGACTCTCTCGTCACTGGAAAAGGCGTCGGTGTTGTCGAAAGGCCTTTCAATCCTGTAGAGGAGTGACCAGAATTCATTGATATGAAACTAAGCGAATTGCATTTGGGGAACTCGTGCTTTTGGGTCCACCCAACCCAATACTCTCGGGGCTACATCGCTGAACGGTACCCGCGGCAATGATTCGTTGTGTGTACATGACGAGGTCAATGATGCTGTCTGTGAGTAGGCGATGTTGCAATAGTGACCGAAGCATCACCCAGACGTGGCATCGAATGTGACAGCATCGCGAGAACGGGGCACATCGATGAAGGAGTCGCTGTTCTTGTGATGGTAGGTGGAGAATGTCGTGGCCAGACCCCTCCCCATGCTTTGCGTTGACGTGTGTTCTGTAAGGAGAATTGCTTTCGAGGTCGGGCTGCTGTGGTTTCTGCTCAATTGACCTTTATGACCAATGATTGCATGCGACGACGCGCAGAGCTCGACTGAGTAAGACAATCGACGTGCACGTGAATCTTGTCATTGTCAACCATCTGTTGCAGGCGAAGATTGTAGAAAAAGAAGCGGCGAGCCTTGGGACTGGGCTTGTACGATTGACCGAGAATGCTGAACACAGATACCTGAGCGAGAGAAAGGTCAGAGGGAAGTTGCAATCTTTAGAGACTGTGCTTATATAGTTAAGTGAGAATATTAAAAGCGATCACCTAGTAAAGAAAGGCGAGAGGTAAAGGTACTAACCTCATGCCATGACTCGATGCAGTCGTAAGAATAATAAAGATGATATATAGAAGTTGCAGACGCTAAGAGAGCAAGACACTGTAGATAATTAGCAGCAGATGCAGCAGCAGTAAGTCCTTATAGCTAAGTATTCCATCTCCATGCTAGGAATGGGAGAGTGACAACTCATTTGCCGTTCAACCATTATCGCCTTAACCTCGAGTGCAATGGGCTGAACGGAATGAGCGTCAATATCCGAGGGCGAGGGTTGCTCATCCAAGGGCTGTATACAGGCTTGCCTGCGTTGATGGGTCCGAATCTGAAATTCGACATTCATCCGGAAACGGTTCAAGCAGATTTGTGGCGGAAAGGTATCGAGGGGCGACATGTGTATGTAGATGTATAAGAAGGAAATGTGTGGCGGCGGGCTGTGTGTACTTGTCGGGAATTGCATTGCGGATGGCCGAGTCTCTGAACTTCATACACGTGCCATCGGCAGAAGACTGGAAGGGATTCTGGATGAGACGAACTTTGTAATTCCGACACAATGGTATCTTTGCTGTGTCTCTTGAGTCCTGCGATGGATGCGACTGGTGGCTGAAGCGGAGATGGAAGAGAATAGAGGGGGGCGGGGGGGCAACGGGAACGGGAACGAGAGCAATGGAGACAGCGGCAGCACCAAAGTGGTCACAGGGACCACCCGTCCCTCAGTGATCATCTCGATCCTATTGCTATC
>JAAOAQ010000837.1:0-17844 GCA_013396025.1 Fusarium phyllophilum | reverse complement strand
CGGACGGGATCCCGTATTTTCCGCTACCTTTGGTCGCATGTATTAGCTGTGGTCTCGAGACGACCTATGTCCACACCGTTTTGCTGTAAGCCACAAGCTGCAGAACCTCTTGTTGAGAACAAAGCACAGTGCAGCGATCACCCACGACAGAGTTCTGGTGACTGAAGCTACTGAAAAGGTTAACTACGTCGATCGCCTTGCAAGTCTGAGACAACGATAACGAGACTCCCACATTTGTATGTATTGTTTGATCTACCTAGATAGCTTCGCGTGTCGGTTTACATCCTTATACAACAAGTACCTGAACTTGCCAGGTCCACCAGCATAGCACGCCTGGGGACAAAAGGCTCGCAGCCACATAAAATCACCAGCCTCAACCTCGACCCAATCCTGGTTCAGTCTGTACACAGCCTTTCCTTCAAGAACATAAAGGCCATGCTCCATCACATGTGTCTCAGCGAAAGGAATGATACCGCCAGGCTGGAAAGTCACAATGTTCACATGCATGTCGTGTCGAACATCGGTAGGGTCAACAAAGCGCGTTGTCGCCCAAGCTCCGTTTGTATCGGGCATTTCTCTAGGCTCAATATCCTTCTCATTGGCGAAGAAGGCCTCTGGTGCATCAAGACCAGGGACAGATTCGTAGGCTTTGCGGACCCAGTGGAAGCGAGCTGCTTCGCTAGAGTTGTTGCGGAGCGTCCAGCCGCTCTTGGGAGGGAGGAAGGCATAGCCTCCCGATGAAAGAGTGTGAGCTTCGCCAGCTAGCGTAACGGTGATTTCACCCTCGACAACGAACAAGACACCCTCAGCAGTGTCATCCATCTCGGCACGGTCACTGCCACCGCCTGGTTGGACCTCCATGATGTACTGAGAAAATGTCTCAGCGAAGCCCGAAAGTGGGCGAGCAATAACCCATAGTCGTGTCTGCTCCCAGAATGGAAGAAAGCTGGTGACGATGTCGCTGAAGCAGCCTTTGGGGATGACGGCGTAAGACTCGGTGAACATAGCCCGGTCGGTGAGGATTTGGGTTTGTGGGGGCAAGCCGCCCTTTGGTGCGTAGTAAGCACCCACTGTGTTGTTGTTGTTGCCGCCCATTTTGTGATTTTGCTTTGGATATTCTAAGAAAAAGACTTTCAAGCCGTGAGAATGAAGATTATCTTAAGAGGGAGATTAAAATTCTCGGTCATCAAGTCCGATATCGAAAAGAGCTCACTTGCTACACCAAAAGTACCCCGCATGAACCCCTCCGAAGCGGACTGGACCCTTTGTGGAATGTGGCCAATCGGGCCTTTGGCAATTCAGTGCTTTCCTCTCAAGTTTGTGCTATTCCCAATTCAGCTACGAAATGGGCGACTTAGCAATGGACTTCGGAAGAGTAGCCCGAAGAATTGGGCTCGTTGAAAGCAATAGTTTTCGTATTGAAGAACTGCACGAGCATGACTTATCTTAGGCAATTGTGTCGGGTGGCTGGTATACTGCCCGGATTGACTTTGATAAGAGTGCTATTTCGAGTTGATAGACCGCACAGCTGATGGCTCACATCACGCGCCTCACACGCACGAGCATGAAGTACGCGAAGTAATGTCTTAGTTAGAGCGGCATGAAGACCCCTGAGACTGTGTGCAATCGCTACGAGACAGAGACAGAGTTTTCTCCGTCTTTGCAGACGCATTGGTGGAGACAGGGCCCTCGACGATAATCTCCTTTCCTTCCGGAGCAGGACGAGTGATGGAGAACTCATCCAGCTTGTAGTCAGACTTACCAGTCAACGCCATCTCAGCAAGTGCTTTGCCCAGAGTAGGCACAAACTTCATAGCCCAGCCAGCGGTGAAGATAGCAATACTCTTCTCCGCACCACCTTGGAGGTACTTCTCTGGCAAGAAGTCCAGCACAAACATGTTATCTACTTGCATTAGCATGTACTCAAGGTAATAGTGCGACGATCTTACCGAAAACATTGGTCTGGAGACAACTAACAGTCGAGGCCGGAACGGTGGCGTCAACACCAACGACATGATCTCTTACGAAATCTTGAGTGTCTTGAATATCTCTTGGATCAAGGACATTAGCCTGGCGTTGACTCGGGTCGTCAATTGTTCGAGTAGCAGCATCCACTGCAATTCTCACAACGTTCGGAGGGCCCCATGGCAAGGCTGGGAAGCCATAGAAGAGTTGGGACCTGCCGTTCACCGATGGCCCGAACTGGAACCACATGCCTTGCTCACTGTTAGTAAGGTAATCTGGATTGTAGCAAGAAGATGCACCTACTAGGGAAGATAGTGCCATTTGGTCCGGGATTGGTGTTAAAGTAGGTAGCAACCATTTCCCAAATTTCGAGTCTCAGACCAATGCTGAAGCTCGGCTTTAAAACATGGTTGACATAAGCTCCACTGGTAATGATGACCTTCTTCGTCAAATACTTGACCTCTATGTCATGAACCATCGCATGAACTTCCCAGATAGATTTATCACTGTCTAGTGGACGAAGCTGCTTGACCTGAGTGTGCTGCTTTGCGTGGGCGCCATAGTCCTTTGCGAGGCCGTACAAGGTGCGGAGGAGGAGCTGGACGTTGATGACACCGTTATCAGGGGCGAAGAGTCCGATCCATTTGGGATCAAGGTTCTTGAAAGGATATTGCTCTTCGATCTGCTCAGCAGTGACTGTCTTGGTCAGAATAAGAAGGGAGAATGGGAGTGAGCATACATACGCTCCTTGTAGAACATTCCAAACTTGTCCAAGTTCGCCTTGGGTCCCAGCAGTGACCCTACCACCGTCAGTACTGTACCTCACAAGCATAAGTGTCTTACCTTCTGGAGTATCACCACCCATATCCTTATCACCAAAGTTCAGAAGACCTCCCATCCAACGAAGCGACACTCCAGCATCTTTCTCGAGAGCATCCCAATGCCTCATAGCCTCAATTGCGAGCTTGGCCATGAACTCTTCAGTGTACCTACTCTATCAGCAGGGTCTTCGTGATTTATTCTGCGATAGACTTACATGGTGCGAAACATGCGGGCCAGATCACCAGAACTACCGGCTTGGTTGAAGAAATTATTCTGTTCAAGAATCATTACCTTGCTTCCAGCTTTGGCGACTTCGTATCCTGCGGCCAGACCAACAGGTCCTCCGCCAATGACAACGACATCGAAGACGTCTGAGTTTGAGTTTGAGTAGGCCATTATGTTTAAAATGATGTCAAAATGTTCAGGTCTCGTTGTCACCGTTCTAGCTTACGGAGTTTCACCTGGTCGTGACAGCCCAGAGCTTGGGGTCGAAGTCAACGGCGAGGACCTCGCTTCTTGTAAGGAGATTCGGTGCTATAGACTAGGAACGGCCCGACATCTCTGCCGTTACTATCACATTCCATCCTGCAGACATTTACGATAGTTTCTCACGCAGAATGCAGAGTGTGCTGTAAGTGGTATAAGTGAGGGGTAAATCTCACACATCGTATTCAGCTTGTTGCCGTGTCTCAGGTCGTGCAGGACCGCAAGTATTTATACACCATTCAATACACTAGTAGAAGAGAAAACCCAGTACAAGCTACACAGGCAGTGACGCTGCTATGCATGTCACGCTTTCACTACGTGACCAAGAGTTTCTGTAATGCGTTAGGACTATCGACTTGGCTTCTGAATTTGGACCACGTATTGATTCAGGCGCAGCTGAATGTAAGACAGCATACGCTACTGCTGTTATGGACCAGCGGTGTGATATGATAGAGGTTGTTCAGGCAACTGCAAAGATGCGCAGATGACGGAAACAATTTGTTTTCTCGCAGTCATCGCATATCGGCCGTGCTTGGTCGACGTAGAAACACAACGAAAGACTTTCGTCCTGTGCTGAATAAAAAGCTCTTCCCTTTGGGAACCAGCCCGCATTCAATTCAGTCTCGGCCGAGCCCAACATTACATGTACGAAGAATGTCTTGCCGAGAAAGCGTTCCAGAACGAATGGATCATTGGGGTAGCTTCAAGTGCTTTCATTCGCGAGCCGTAATTGGTGTGAGCCAGAGTTGCTGGCTCATTGCATATATATGCACTTTCAAGCTGACTATAAGTCTTGAATATGTCGCCTCTTTGTCCCAAAACTGCACTGAATGCAGCCCAAGTTCAGTGGAGGAGAGATTTAGAGGCCGACACTGAGAAGATTGACCAGCATCTAGCTGTAGGATGTACGCGATAAAAATGGTGGAAGTAATACAAGGTCACTCACACTACCATTCATCGGCTTATCATGTTGTCGAGATATCCAAGCACCACGTTGGGCAGGCATCTATAATCAATTGAGTTGATGTAACTTTCAGAGCCGATGCGCATATGGCGGGCTTTGCCCCGTCGACAAGATTGATCTTTTCAAGAACGCCCTGACTCGCTCAGCTGTGGTCTTTCGGAAATAGATGCCCTTGATCAGATGAAGAACGATGTTTCGTGATCCCTTCTCATCAGATCTTGCAATCCGTCTGGGATATAGAGGCTTGCCATATAACAAGGAAATATAGACGTTTCATCATACAGTCGAGCGAGATATCGGAGATATAATAAGAATCCGACCATCGAAGGCCAAATAAACTTTTGGGAGTAGCGCTTACTCTTGAGAAGATGGCTTGACTCAATGGTCAATGGTGCTGAAGAACATTGATATCGATGTCGCGTTGTTGCGAAAGCCAAGTGATGCGCCAAAGGCCACTTAATATCGAAGCCTCATTCCGATAGAATCGGCACGAGCTAGACTTATCAATCGGAATCCGAACAAGCTTTTCCAAACAATGTTTCTTGGGTTTATTCCCATTGCAACGCCTGTAATTCTCTAATGACGAGAACATTCATCTGTGTTTGGACAAGGCGCCAGGTCCAGTACAATCTAATCAGCCATGAGGCGTTGATATAGGCTTCTCTGATAGGTCTCTCGGATTTGGGCGCTGCTTAAACCCGAATTCATCCACGAAGCTGGGATAGCCACATTCCAGTGCCTGCTACCACCAACCTTAAACTGCCCAGCACGGACGCAGGAGCGGCAACATATGGGAATGACGGTTCGATGATCCTCCGATCGACTGGGGGAATAACAGGAGGATGAAACCCGTCCCCTGGCCCTGGATCCAACGTTGGTTCATCGTGACGTTGCACTCCCCTCGGCCCTTGCGTCGATATCCACAACACCATGAATATTACTGCCGAAGAGATGGCAGCAAAGGCGGGCGAGTCAAGGTCCGGAGTCGTCATTGGAGTATCGGCTTTTTTGATGGCTCTATCAGCTGTCATGGTCGGGCTACGACTCTGGTGTCGGCGGGAGAGACAGATGCTGGGGCTTGACGATGTGACTGCCGTGGTGGCTCTGGTAAGTCATCTTGGGATCTCTCGAGATAAAGAATTTCTAACACCATTTTCTCTAGGCTTGTATCTTAGGATGTGGATCGTCCATCGTCGCCAGTATGTTTCTCTTCTCTGTATCGACAACACTAGCTAAACTACGATCGCAGTGACGCATTATGGACTAGGTCGACATGTCTATACATTATCCCCTCAACAGATAAAGCTTTACCTCCGAGTACGAAGGCCAGACATCTACCCATATCAAGCACTCCCTAATATTTAGTTTACAGTGCTTCTGGTTATCAATTTTGTTCTACACCTACGCGCTCTTCGCTATCAAGTTGACGTTTCTGATCCACTATTACCGAATCATGTCTGTCTCCAACATGAGATGGCTATACTTGGGCGCACTCGGTTTCATCATCCTCTGGAGTACCTCTCAGGGCATCGGAGTATTTTTCTTTTGCACTCCACTCCAATCTTTCTGGGATTCAGATGTCAAGGGACACTGTCTTCTTTCCCAGCCTACTATGTGGCTCGTCAGCGGTATTGTGCACATCATCACCGACTTCGCAATCATTATCATGCCTCTACCGATTGTTTGGAGGCTCCAGCTTCCACTATCTCAGAAGATTTATCTCACTGGTATTTTTGGCCTAGGAACACTGTAAGTATACCATCTGGATTTCTAGATCATTTACTAAGGTATTCTTCAGTACTCTCGCGATTGCTATTCTCCGAGTGCAGTGGCTTGACCCCGTTGCAGATATGACATGGTGGAACGTTACAGCCGCTTCATGGTCCATGGCAGAGATAGTATCTGGAATAACTTGTGCTTGCCTTCCGACTTTTAAGCCCTTGCTGGTTGGTATCAAGAACTGGCTCCATCGATCGAATGATGGAGACAGCACCATCTGCCTTCAGGATCAAGGAGCCGATGGGCTTACTGGATCAACCTTGGCTGCATTTGAGGGCCATGGAGGCGTCGGTACTGGACCGAAAGTAGCCACCAGGATCTCAATGTATGGAACCCAGACGAGCATATCGGCATACCAGGGCGGAAACAAATCGAACAAAAAGCCGACACAGACAGTATAATGATGGTAGCATATTTAGATGTTGATAGCTGTATAAAATTGTAATTTATGATGAATCGGTTCCGCGGAAAATAAAGATGTTAAACCTCATTCAGTGGGATCAAATAAGGTCCGTTCCCCTCATGCAATATAGATTTTAGACACAAATGCACAACCGCCACAGATATCCCCAAGAAACAGTATGTGCTACGATATATCGACCAAGATATATGCAAAAGAATTATTAAGTCCCTTTACGATCCTACACCATTCGACGGCAGCAGAACAATCATCATGGGGCGAAAAGGGCGCTAATGTCATGTCATTTAGGGCGCAACTTTAGTGGATCTCTACTCCGCCATTTCTGGCTTCACCTCCTTCTCACTGTCCGTTCATCAAAGAACATCTCAGCTGTGTATTACGCCAAAAGCATGACAATCCGCTTGGTTGAAGCCTCGGAAGAGCATCTTCCTGCCATAGCTCGCATCGCAACTTCGGCTTTCCACCCAAACACAGATGCTCTGTCACGACGCTTATTTCCCCCTCATCTACAACCGAAGGATCTCCCTGATGGCGAGGCCGCGTATGACTGGCGCTTTGCACGCAAAGCATCAAGTCTTGCATCGTCGGAGTCTCATCTTGTTGTGGCTATTGATGATGAGAAGGGACAAGATGACCAAGTCGTCGGCTTCTCGCTATGGGATGCTCCTCCTGCTACTGGCGGTGACTCTGGGCCCAGCAAGGAGATACAATGCACAGCGCTCGATAAGGAGGCCTACAATGAGATGAAAAAGACTGTAAATCAAGATGCTGTCGAGACTTTTGGAGAACAAGGCATAGCTGGTGTTTGGCGTATGTTTTACACTTGACTTTTCTCCGCCACAGTGACTGACCGCCTAGATCTCGACTATATCGGTGTCAGCCCAGGGAGTCAGAGACGCGGTATCGGCAAGATGTTGTTACAGTGGGGTCTTGATCACGCAGCTGCGGAAGAAAAAGATTGTTATTTAGTAGCTACTGGAGCAGGTCGGCCATTGTATGTGGCTGCGGGCTTCAAGGATCTTCGCGTTGTATCGATTCTCGACATTCCTCATTATTCAATGATTCTGAGAGCTGATAGTTCGTGACACATGCAGACATCAGAATTTTAATAGATCATGTGAATATAACCAAAACCTAGTCGCTGCTCAAGTATTGTTTGTGAGGGTTGTGATCCATTTGATGACTCTTAAGACCACGCTCAGAGTCATGACAACACTCGATTTGTAATCCCAGATGTCAGCTGTCAGCCAAGGGTCTTGGGCTCCGAGAGAATCTGATGGAAATACTCTATTCCTCCTTTTTCTCCGGATAAGATAAGAAACCACGCGTAAGCTGGCATACAGTTATCGCTATACCATATCGAGAGTGGTCTATTGGCTTGGCGTAACCAAGCGCCAACATTTATCAGCGAACTATCGATTTTCAACAGACTTTAGCGCCCATGCAATTTAAGATGCCCCATAGTGACAGCCCAAGCACTAAGTACTTCAGCATTGCAAAACCGTTTTCCGTCAGTCCTGGATTTTTACCTGCATTTCTCATTCCTTTCCTTTTGGATCGTCACGTTCGTTATAGCGATTATCTTATAAGATGGCATCGCAGAGACTTTTCGCTGCATTCGCGGCTCTCTCCATCCTCATTGGGTCTGAAGCTAGCCCCTGCAAGCCAATTTCTTCCACCACTGAGATCCAGGCTACATTAACCTTCTCTTCTGAGACTGAGACTGCCACGGCCAGTGACGCCACTTTCACCACTGAGCTGACCTCAACCGAGTCGAGCTACGTGACGGACATCACCATCATTGAGAGTGAGACAGCAACATCCAGCGCAGCTGAATCAACCTCAACCATGGTTGTTTCCACTACTGAGACTTCTGCTTTCACTTCTACCACGGAAGCTGGCTCTACTACCTCGGCTGCACCTGTTGAGACACCTGCGATTCTTATCAACGGTGGCTTTGAAAGCGGCAGCATTGCTCCATGGTCTAACTTCGGTATCGGCGCCTTTGCCGACATTGACCTTTCGCCAGTCCTTTCAGGCTCTTATTCTCTCGAGATGGGCTCCCAGGCTGGCGAATGGTCAAATACCTTCCAAGTTCTCCGCAAGTCAACTCTCGTCGCAAACGTGCCCTACGGTCTCTCTCTCTACGCTAAGGTCAGCTCTGACAGTTCTTGCACTGCGTTCGAGGCGTTCATTGATAACAACGACCTCAATGACGCTTTTGGACTGAGGATTAGTGTTTCTGGTAGCCAGATCGCTGGTGACTTTACACCTCTTTCGGGCGAGTTTTCCTTGACACAGACTGCTTTGGATAATAGTAACCCTATTCGGGTTGTGATCAGGGCGAAGTGCAGTAACGGCTACGTGGCCTGGGTGGATGACGTTCAGTTGGGCATTTCAGACTAATTCTACTCGTCTCTCGGAGACAGTCAAGGTCAATGGCTCGAAGGAGCAGCGGCCAAGAGCTAAGGACCATTTTTAGACACATTTTATCATAGCAGGCAACCTGATTCGCAACCAGGGCTTCGCTGTATATAATTACCTATCGCGGCCATCCTCGGATGGTTGTCAGATAAATAGACTTTCGATTCTCAACTTGTCATTTGGTCCCACTACACAACTGTCTGGATCGCATTGATGATATCCGTGTCCAGCTCTCAGCGTGGTGATATCCGTGTCCAGCTCTCAGCGTGGTGACTGTACAGCTGACAGAGCCTAAGTAGATCACAAGACTACCTGTAATGGAATGCAAAAAAGAAAGCCTCGCAAACGCTCGCAATCGAAATATAGGAACAGCCCGATGCGGGGGTCGAACCCGCAACCTTGAGATCGCGTACTCGTAAGAGTCTCACGCTCTACCGATTGAGCTAACCGGGCGTGGCTCTTGATTGATGCTCGGCGTGGCCAGCGGTGCGACCAAGAACATGGAGCATCTGACTCAGTCCGTAGTAATTGGATGCGGGGTATTACGGATGGGAGATTATGTATATGGAAAGGAGCAGTTGTGGGCTCCAGCGGTCTCTTCGGTTGATTGCTGATGCTTGCCAAATTCCGTGGTCCAGGGTGGACTTTTTTTGTTGGTGAGACGTGCCAAGTTTGTGGTGGGAGGGCTTCGTTGGCTCCTCGGCGCATTGCAAAGCAGCAGTATAATGCGACTTTGTGATATGATTTGTCATAACAGTTTTCAAGCATCAAAGCCAATTGAAATAGTAATGGCTAGTCCTGAGTTTGCACTTGAAAGGCCAATCTCAACTTGGTTCAAGGCGAGTGAGTGAACTCTCTTCACAATCAATCAAGCACCAAACAACTCTTGAAGTAACCCAGCGCAAAATTATAAGCACCGTGAGGAGAAGTTCAGGCCTTCATATTTACTTCCTTGTTTTGTTTTAGACGGCCAAAACTGGGATGAAAATCACTGTAGCAAGATACAGAAGATCTCTCCTTCAGCATTGGCTTCCAACTAAAGTATACGTCCAGTAGCCCAAGAGGTCGTTGTGGTTTAAATTCGTTGCACTGTGGAAGATCCAACAACCGCGATGTCGAAAGATTTATTTCTTTTGTTGAACAGTAATGTTCTTACCGATAATGGATCTTCATCAATCTGGTTCTAAACCCAATCTGTCCCATTGTTACATGTCGGTCAAATTGCTCTATGAATGTAGCATAAGATTCTACTTGAATGTATGTTGTATGAATTCTTCATGCAAATAATTCCACCATCGAAAAGTCTTGGTAGAGCACATGCTGCATATGTCAGGTCATCATACTGGACAATAGGCATCACATCCCTCCGTCGTACGATCAAGTCCCAGGCTAGATTTCGGCTGTGTTTTAGCCAATGAACAAATTCTGATAGCACTGCATCAGAGATTGTAGAATCTATTGGGGTTGTGGAATAAGAAGAGTTCTCGAAATGAGTTGCCTGGGTCGAGTCCAGAAACATGAATTTTACAATGTTAGATAAGCTCCGTGAGATAAACCACGAATTATTTCTATTGCAACATTTTCCCCATGTTACAGCTAAAGAAGACAAATATAAGAAAGATTGCATATAGTAAAAGTCGCTATACGATCTCCGTGCGGATAGAGCTGGTATTTACCTAGATTGTAATAAAAGAAGCAAGGGAACGTATCGTGCTTGGTGAAGTAGAACGGGACTAAATCATCTGGTATTCGTTCCATAGTCTTCCAAACAAAGGCCAAACAGGTTTGATGGTTTAGGTGGGATATGTGGGACCTGAAACTGAGGATGAAAATATCTTGCGCGTCGTATCTCTCGAGTGATAAACAAGCCAAGACGTGGTCGGAACTCCCGATACTAGAGGATCAAACGATTTCCAGTCATTCCCGGTGAGATTTTCTTGTCTTACTCGCCAATGCTTGGCGACCTGATGTTTCAAGGCTTCACCATTCATCACACGAGCAACTGGAGCCAGACGGGCATCTTCAAGTCTAATATACTCTGACCTGGGAACATTCAATAAGTATCACGCATCTGTTGAACCTTTTCATTATTCATTGGCTCAGAGATGAAACAGGATTGCGTCCAGGTCTGGCCGAGTTTGCCTGTTTGTTGTATGACGCCGGAGCTGGAATTTATTTTTCCGCCCCCTTTGCTCAGGCTCAGCCATTCGGGTACCACGCCAAAACACGTGACCAAGTTGGACCGTGTTTACCGTTTACCTCATGGGTCGCAAACACATCACCACCCTTTCAATAATCAATCACATCAGCTCATCTTGAGCACATTCAGTTTCAAGCAGACTCACAACCATCATCAACTTATCATATTTTTTATCATTTTCGATGACTCCAAAGAACTCATCCACGCGTCATCGCGGTAGGCCGCCGCCAGGCGTCAAAGCTCAATCGTCAACAGAATATCCATCTCATCGGGCTTATCACGCAGCGTCGCGCATTCATCAGCTCAGCGGAATGTGGCCAAATGAGCTATGCAAGGGTTTTGTTCCTGACATGTGGGGGATTCGACTCATCGAGGGCCTCTCTGCGCTGGTGTCGCTCGTGGTTACCAACAGAGTCGATATCGAGGAGGTTCGACGCAGACTGAAGGGCCATGCGAACCATCATCCACGCACAAAGTATCCCCAGCTTCGCAAATCTGATATCATCAAAGTCCGGAAATGGCTTCGTGGTATGGGGATTGACACCAAGCATACAAATCCAAATGAGTCTGCGACAGTGAATGACCAACAGAGCGACGATGAGATGGGCTACAGTGACGCGACTGAGGCAGAATCTGAACCTGTTGATGAAATTGTAGCTTTGGGGTTGCCCGATGATCAGATGGAAGTCGATACCGATGAAGAGGAGGATGAAAATGAAGAGGAGGGCGCTGAAGAGCATGTCGAGGAATCGGGGCAGGTTCAAGGAGATGAAGCTGAAGAACAGGAAGAGGAAGAGGACGAGGACGAGGACGAGGACGAGGAGGAAGTTGAGGAAGTTGAGGAAGTTGAGGAAGTTGAGGAAGTTGAGGAAGTTGAGGAGCTAGAGGATGAGAATGATCTCGACTGGGCTGCGCCAACAAGACATAGTTCAAAGAAACAGACTCCGCCTCGAGAAAAACGCCGCTCACTAACCAAAGAAATCGTCGAGATCGAAGATGACGAGTCAGATGAGGAAACAGTGGTAGATCCAGATGGTGATGGCTTCATGCCGGACGGTAGTCCTGAACCTGTCCAAGCAAACGGTCAATCTGGACCTGATCACGGAACCTCAACACCTAACTCTGTATCAGCAGCCTCAAGCCGCCCACGGCGCAGTATCCAACAACCGTCTCGTTTGGTTTCAGATACACCCAGGAGCTCTGTTCGACAAAGCACTGGCTCAGCAGAGTACACGTCTGCGACTCTCGCTGTTAGGAGTCCACCGGGTTCACAACAACAAACACCAAGCTCTCAAGTACCGCTGCCCAAACCTGCAACTTCTCAGAGCGATATGCGCCCTCCCCAACAACCTACACCCACTGCCTCTCCAGCAAACACAATGCAGAATTTTGTGAAACCTCGCCCACAATCACATACAGCAGTGCCTCTTCCTCCAATCCCCGGTACTAAGGCTGCAACGCAACTCCAACGATCCAATAGCCAGCCGTCGGCTCCAACTTCCGCTTCAAATTCTCAAAGCTCCGCAACTCCCCGCACACAAGCCAGCTCCCAGCCATTGGCGTCGCCCCGCACTAGTGCTACCTCTCTGACTCCTCAGCAACAATCAGGCAACTGGTCGTCGGCACCTAATCCCGTGGCTCCTCGAGGGGCTTACAACCAATTGACGAGCAGTCAGCAATCGACGCCTCATCACCTGGCTCCATCTCGGGGCAATAAGCGCCCGGCTGAATCATCACCAACAGCATCATATACGAGTAACATTCCATCGAACGCCGCACGATCTGGAGCAAAGAGACAAAGGTCATCTAATGCTCGACCGCATCATCAGTCTCAAACGTCTAGAGCAATCAATTGGGATGCAGTTTTGGTAAGAACCTTCCCTCCTAACTTTTCTTAATCTAACCGTTTGTAGCCCTCTGGAGACGAGTTCAAAGAAAGCTTGAAAAATGCTTCCGATGCTATAAAGCCAGTTCTGCATAAATTCGAAGAGCTATTGGCCGACATCAACGACGAGCAACGCAGGCTCTCTACCGTGCAGAGCAGTCTTTTCCAGAAAAAGAATGATTACACAAACGACCAGAAGAAAGCCCAAGACGCTCTCAAAGACGTTGAGAAATCCACAGCCAACGAAAACACAACGCTAAGAGGTCTTGAGGAAGTCTACCAACGGAACCCCGGGGATGCTGAGCTTCGTACCTTCATCAACAAGCGTAAACAGACTATTCTCGAGCACAAGGAGGTATATGTTATTGTCAAAAGCCAGCTCGATAAGAGTATCGCTGGAATATATAAGACCGATCATGAGATTGCGCTTGTTACTAAGAGACTTGGGCAGCTTGACGCTGAGAGAGCGGATGTTCTGAAAGAGAAGGAGGGGGTTGACAAGGCGGCGAGGCGCGTGACGATCATGTCGAAATTCATGGAACCTTCATGGCAGGCTACGCTGGACATGCTTCTCCAGTCGGTGGGTCCTGAGGTTCTGGAGAAGGCTTTCTGAGAGGCATATTCATTGTTATAATTGTATTTCGATGGGGTAATATCTAGGGCAAAAGCTTTATCAAGCAGGGCGTTTTCTCGGGCGGGATACCTTGTATGTTTATAGTGTAGGCTAATCAGAATGCTTCAAACTTCTATAACCGCTAGGGACCACACTATTGTCAAGCTAGGCATGTGCAAGGTAAAACAAATTGTTCCAGAAAGCACAGGCTACATAAATGGATGTTGATAGTGGTGTAATCACGGGTCTGGTGGCTTTTCAGAGTATTGTTGTAATCCTATAGAATCCGGGGATGCCTTTCCGGAACTCTAACAAAGGGAGGAGATAGATAAATAAGGATTGACAAAGGGAGGAGATAAATAGATAAGGATTGCTAATATATTAATGGCTTATATAAGACGTAAATCCTATCGAAACTGGGTTTTGTTCTAGGTATACTCTCGTTCTTTAAAGTAACCCTGCAAGAGGTAATCCTTGAGGAGTAAGAAAACACCAGACCTAATAGAGAGTGCTAAAATAAACTTGGCAAAGGGTGCCCTAAGTCTATACTAAGTTTATCATAGACTTATACTAAGCTACCTAAATTCTTTTATCACTTAAGATGAAGATCTTAAGTTTTATATCCACCTCTAGGTAATGCACCTCTTCCCCGCACATCGGGCGTTCATGGTAAGCCCAAGGCTGACCGTACTGCCCTGTTTCTTCTGGCGGCTTGATGATTGCCCTATGTTCTCTGTTCGAGTTGATAATAGTGAAAGTCTCTAGACATTGACAGATCTTGTAGTCTTTAAAGTCATACATTTTAAAGTTGTATTTATTAGGGTAGCTATCCCTTTAAGTAATTGATACCTTAATAGCTAATGCACTACAAGTACTGCTTGCTGATAGCGCATCTACTGGCGTGTTATTAACAAACTGAGCAACTTGAGTGACCTGGAGACTGCGAAAGGTTTCTTTCGGGGCTTGGCCAAACTGGTCGAACGTCCCAAGCCGGGTAAGAAGGTAGTCTATCATATTGAGAGACTTGCGGCTGAGAGCTTATTCCAGCAGACAAAACTTAGCTGCAGTAGCGGTTGCGTTGACCTGTACGTTGTCTGCCATCATGAGTGAGTTCCACGGCTTGAATTATGTATAAGATGAGGAGGTGGAGTTTTGTTCTGTGAATCGGTGTTGGAATCTAAACTGGGACCTTTCCTCAGGCACCAAACCTGCCTGTCGTTGATTTTGCCATTGTGTTGGGTCATAGTGAATCAACGCACCGTCGAGAAGGTGACCAAGGCCGGCTTAACACAGATCGATCTCAGCAAGCCAAAGGATGTTGGGACGACCAAGCAACATGGTCGTGAGTCAGTCTGAAGACCCTTCCGAAGGCTTCACAAACATGTATATTTTATCTTAAAAGGTTTGGTGGTGATTTAAAGACTATGAGACAAACGTTGACATACACACAGCTATCACTTTGGTATTCTGAAGCTCACGATACAATCGCCTTATAATCTTCTAGTATTGCCTGATCGTCAGCGCATGTTTGTCTAATGGGGATGACAAAAAGAAAAACTTGGCAGCGGTAAGCACTACTAATTATATGGTTTTGCAAAATGTTTCAAACGTTGGTCTTTCATTGCCATGATTTTCCCAAAGTCCTTGGCGGCTGCATTCGTTGCCTGTGCGAGCGTTAAGGCTGGGTCATCCCCGTCTCTACAATCGGCTACTTCGAGTAAGGCCACTACTATCGACACGAAAAGTGTTGAATCAGTGGTCACTGCCAGTACTTCCGTTCAAGATATGATCGAGATTACTACTGCGACATCCTCAGAGCCTGATGTGTCCAGCACAACCATCCTCTCTGTAACTGGAGATTTGATTGTTATGCAGAAATCTGCTATGAACGAGATAACACGATGCAGAAGTGTACCAGGCCTGTGGCTGCTCGGTGCTTGTAGTTAAGCCAAGTTCGAGACTCAAAACCGTCTGTGTATTCTGATTAAAACAGGTTTCTAATTCTCCAGCAATAAGTCTGGGCTTCCTGTTTCTTCTAGGCAGAGGCTTAATAAATCGAGGGTTATCGTGAACTAGTGAGATGTTATTCTGCGTAAGTATTTTCTTCTCTGGCAAGTGATAGTTCACAAAGGAAGGCAAGAAAACTTGAGACCTCTATCCTAAGTGATAAAAAAGCTTTAATAATTTAGTTTAAGTTTAAGGAAGTCTTTATTAAGTTTATTTTAGTATCCTCTTAGAAATTCTTATATTCTTTTGCTCCCTAAGATTCAGCATCTTAACTCATTTGGTTTGGCTGTCAATTATGATACATTCTTCTAAGTATGCGACTGGCCAATTAGTGCAAGTTGTCACGAGATAAGTCATTGTGAGATTGCCTGGATACCGCTTAAATTCAAGTTGCACGTAATCTGCATCGAACCTTTGTTGTTGTGTTGAATAAGATATATAAGAGTTCTATAAGAGTAAATCAATACGGCGATGCCTCCCTTTCTATCAAGACAGCATCGTCGAGAGAGAAAGTTATAGAGCGACAAATATTATTTAATACAACAAAGGGTCCAGCATCAAGCTGAACTTGATCCCATGTGCAGCTAATTGCTCCCAAGGCCCACGTATTTAGGGGACCTCCAAAGTCCCCTGAACCAGCCGAGACATATCCCCCTCCACACCCTAGCCGCTGGATATTACAACCGCTGGACGCTGTGGTCTTTTGAAAAATTGAGAAGCGATACTCTTTTCCGACGATGATCTTGGAAGGGTCAATATCTTGTTTGACGATCCAGTTCCACGGCTGGACAAGTCTGCGTCTAAGCCCTCCTGTAGGCGGAACTGAAGAATCGAAAACGCCGCACTGGAGTGATCCTGGACGAGACGTGTCGCTGCGGATGGATAGCCATCCGCCATTTCCTATCTTTTGTGCCTCCCAGGGCGCGAAGGTAGCGTCTTCGAAACCGGGGTTGCGAATTAAGTTGGTAGGCTGTTGCTTAACAGATGTTGTCGTGGTGGGTGCCTCGTTAGTTGATGTCTCAACTGAAGCTGCAGCTGAGGTTGCAGCTGAGGTTGCAGAGACTAAAGACTCATATGTCGTGGTGCTTTCGGCAATAGTTGTGGTTTCAGAAGAGGCTATGGTCGATGATTCTGTCTCTCTGGCTGGATACGATGACGGCGCGCCTGTCGATGTGACAGACTCATTCTCCACGGAAAGAGCAGTGGAAGACAATGGCGTAAGGGTGGCAGACTCCCTCGTTCTCGAGGTTGTCGACAATATGTCTAGACTGGTCGACTCAGTCTCACCAGAGCTAAAGGCACCGGAGCTGGAGGTACCGATAGATGTAATAGAATTGGAACTCTGGGAAGAAGGCTTGCATGGTGAGGCTGAAGTCAGCTTGTACAGCGCCAAGAGCTGAACGAATGCGTACGTGAGTCTCATAACCACGATTTCGATGTCCTGGCGGGACTGCGATGATACCAGAGAAAAGAAACAGGACAAAAGATCGTCAGGGAAGAGTAACCGGGGACCAGGCGCAATTAAGCATAAGACCTCACGCTAAATTACTGAATAATAAATCAGCTCATTCTGACAATTCAGCTCCGCGGACCAGGTTTTCATTTTTTTCCCCCTTACTATTGGTAGCTGCTCATCGCCTCATGTAAAACTATTGAAAGTGGCGTTGCTGACTCGAACCTCGCACCAACATGCACCCCCTGGCTTTATGGGGCACGCAAGCGAAGAACTAAAAATTGATGGGTCTCCACCATGATGTGAAGATTGAAGAGATAATTGCTCAACGGTCTACAGACGATCTAGCATTAATAAGCTCTTGGGTTCAGGGGACATACAGCCCAAGACCATTAACTATCCCTAAATAATAGTCTAAACTAATCCGATGCCTCAGTTGCGGCCAAAGACGCATCATCAGCCAAAAAGGTTAGACCATTGCACACTCCCGTGACCTGGACACTCGGTCCAGCATCTAGTCCAGCCTGATTCCACGAACAAATGACCGTTGTCAATATCCAACCATTTGCCTGCATTGCACCCCAATTCGCCGAGTTTACGAAACCTGTTCCTGCACCACATGCGATTGTTTGCGAGATGCAAAAGTTGGAGGCTGTAACTTTTGTGTAGATAGAAAAGCGATACTCTGTATCAACGACGATCAAAGATGAATCAATATCTTGTCTGATGCCCATGTTGGCGAGGTTTTGTCCAGAGGCGCTGAATTGCCCTGCTTGTGCTGATGGGGGAATGCCTGAATCGCTGGCTATACTCAAGATTCCGATG
>JAAOAQ010000832.1:0-12992 GCA_013396025.1 Fusarium phyllophilum | reverse complement strand
TACCCTCCCCTCCAACAAGCCCCCCCCTCGCCGCACTAACCTCGTCTAACGAGCTCGCCCTTCTGCCCAAGAGCAAGAAGCGCGAGATCCCAGGCCGGCGCCTGGGTCGACGAGGGGGGGCAGCACTTTCGATCAGGGAAGAATGTGAGAGATTCTTTTGCGAGTCCATGAAGACGATTTTCCACGGTGAGAGGAATTCGTCCATGAATGGCTCCGGCCTGTCTGGTGCTTTTTTACCAACGCCGCCGTCCGATGACCGGCTCCCCGAACACTTCAAGCCTGTTTCTGATGACAAGTTACCTGCCTACAATGTTACCGCTTGGCTGGAGATGTGGGACTATGCCGGCGGAGCGAGCTTCCGTGCCTTTGTTGCTGACGACGGAGAGGAGAAATCTCTCTTTGTCTTCTTCGATATCGAAGGCATACTTGGCCGAGACCTGAAAAAGGCGTAAGTAAAACTGCTTCCAATTCTTCTGTCCAATTGCTAAATACTTTGTAGTCTGATGGCACTTATCGAACTGGCCGACGGTCCTCTGGACTGTGCCCATATCGTCACTGGCATAGATAGACGCATCCCTGCTGACGACGTCCACTCCTTAACAAAGAGTCTACAGTGGGTTGGCTTTGACATGGTTACTCTAGACCACTGGGCTCATGGTCTTGATGTCACGAGCAAGAAGTGGATGCTGATGGGTATGGAGCTATAAGTATCAGCGCTTTCATGTCTTTTGTGGAGTTAGGGAGCGGACAAATTTCCTTAGTTTCCGCGGTGTCATATTTCGTTCGTTGGTGTTTTCCAAATTTTCGTCTGGAGGCTAGCTCGGCGATTTGCTCTCCTATTCTTGGAGAGATCTGGTAGCATCGGGCGTTGAGTCGCAGAAAAATTTCGACGGCTCCAAGGCTTTTGGCGCATCTCTCATTTTCTTTGTACTTTAAGGGTGTAGGAGCTTAAAGGTGTTTATCATTCTGCATCTTTCACGGCGATGACTTTCAATGTCGTACAAACCTGCTAGGTAGTCGAGATAATACTGAAGCAATTGTGTGCAAGTCAAATAGTGTCTATTATGTGTTGGGTTGTTTTGTTCTATCATCGATGGCTCTAAGATCATTCCTCAAATTGTCTAACTTTGAGACCCCTTTCCTTCAAGTAGTCCTTTACCTGTTTAACGGTGTACTCGCCGCGGTGGAACATACCGGCCCCCAAAGCAGCATCTGTAGCAGTCTTCTCAAAGACTTCCTCGAAATGAGCCGGGTTGCCAGCACCGCTTGAGGCAATGACGGGGATCTTGATAGCTCCCTTCACCTGGTTGATGAGCTCGTGGTCAAATCCACTATTGGTACCGTCCTTGTCAATGCAGTTGAGAAGGATCTCTCCGGCTCCCATTGCTTCAACGGCTTGGGCAAGCTCGACAACATCCATGTCACGAGTCTCACGACCACCCTTGATTGTGCAAGCGTACCAACAGTATTCCTCGCCCTTAGGACCAGGGAACTGTGTCTTGATGATGTTGTGACGGGTGGCATCAGGCTTGGGAACATAGACACGCTTGGGATCAACGCTCACAACGACGGCTTGGTTGCCATAGGCGCGCGAGATCTGTTCAATGGCAGTATTGCCGAAGAGCTTGCGGCTTATAGAGTAGTACTCTTCAGCAGCAAGAACAGCGTCGGAACCGATTGAGACCTTGTCAGCGCCAGACTTGAAATACATGCTCGCGATCTCAAGGGCTGACACCTTTGTGCCGTCAGTATCCATGGTGTCACGAATACCACCGCCGATAGTCAAGGGCACAAAGACGGTGCGAGATGTTTGACGAAGAATCTCGAGCATAGGGAGATCGGCAACAGGGCAGTCTCGGAAAGAAGTGATGTTGAGGAAAGTTACCTCGTCGGCACCGGATTCGTAGTATTTCTTAGCCATCTCGACAGGCTTGCCGAGGTTTCGCACGTTGCGGTCATCGCCCTTCTCGCGAACATCGTACTGATCACCCTTTGTAACGACCAAGTCACCCTGGTCATTTGTCCTTACATCTAGACAGGCAATGACTCGCCGTGTTAAGCTGTCCTCGAATCTGATCGGGGCATTGGCGACAGCCTCGTCAACCACGGTACCAAGATTCTTTGCGCCTTCACCTGTGAGGAAAGCCCGGATAGTTTTTAAACCTGCAGTGCCAGACTTCTCGGGGTGAAACTGGGTTGCAAAAATGTTTCCCTTCGCAATGGCGCCTACGAAAGTCTCGGTGCCATATGTTCCAGTAGCGACAGTCCACCCCTGGGACTCAAGCTCGCCTGGCTTATAAGGGCACTTGTAAGAGTGAACATAGTAGTACTTTGAGTCTGGCTGAAGGTCGTACATGGCTCGTCCAGCTGTGAAAGCATTGTTCCATCCGATGTGGGGGACGGATTTACTTGAGTCTTCGAAACGATCCAAGGAAGCTGGAACGACTCCTAGGCCGGGGACGTCGGGGTCCTCTACAGAACCCTCAAATAGGGCTTGTAAGCCGACACATACAGCGAAGAATGGCTTTCCATCAGCAATGTGCTTTCGAACTGGCTCAAGATAGCCAGCTTGGGACAGTTGGGATAGACAATGACCAAAGTGGCCGACACCGGGGAGGATGAGTTTCTAAAAGCGCATCAGTCATGGTGGACAAAATATTGAAGGAAGTATCAACAAACCTCTGCCTTTGGAACGTCTTCCGGCGATCTAACCCATTCTACTTCGTAGCCAGACTTCTCAATGGCATTTACCAGGCTCCTGATGTTGCCGGCGACATAGTCCAACAGGTGAACAGTGGGCATTGTACCCTAGATATGATGGGAAATATATAAAGAAGATAGAAGGTATAAAGACCAGATATGTTGCTTGGAAGAGGTGAATCGTGACTGATATAGCACGATGTAAGACCGGATAACTGTATCGATAGCTAACTCTATATCAAGTCCAGACAGAGGTATTTAAAGACGTCAAGATAAGTGTGACTGTTCAAATCCCATGGAACTCATTGAAATGTTGTAACAGCGACAGCGGGGCAATCGCGAGTCACAGAAACTGCCCCGCCTGATCCCTGTAATTCTGGACTTTTCAGAAAGTGCCGCCTTTGACCGACTTCCAGACCCTGGACATCCCCCAATTGGCAAGTACCTTTACCACATGGAAGCTAAAGTTTCGCGACTGCATGCTTGCAGTTCCATTGTCAACAAAGCTACCTACTATAAGTACCTATTCGGCTTTTTGAACTTACATATCTCGTCAGGCCTATGTTATCTTTTTCTTCCTCTATGGACACGACCAAGCTACGAGTACAAAATTGCAATCCTATTTGTTCAGTTTCTCTTTCTCAAGCATCTAGTTAGTGGCTTTCCCTGCCAATTGTCTGAGCATACTATGGCTTCGTTGGACGAGGCGAGATTGGCAGATAAGGCAGCAATTGCCAACGTTGAGGAACAGCTTGAAAAGGACGAACAAGAAGAGTGGGAGTACGAATACTCAACCACCGAAACAGAGGTACTGTCACACCTCGGTTCAATATGGCTATCATGCGCAACCAGCTAACTTCTTATCAAAGACATATTATTTGACCGTCGATCTTTCATTTCCAGAATTTAAGGACCGACAGCCAAGAGCGCCTCACCACAGCCGCGGCGGGTATTACAAAACCTGGCTCGATCACAATCCTAGTTTGAGAGGTGTTCATGTTGGGGATGATAATGATGACGATAATGACAACGAGCCACTCCCAGAACGAGAGGCTGATGACGACGATCCTGAAATCGATCCGGCACTAAGCAATGACAAAGATAAAGGCAAAGGCAAAGCAGTCGACAGAGGTGAGCCAGAGGACGACACAAGAGATGATGTGGATAAGACACGCGGTGAGAATGAAAACATCCAGATTCTTGAGCTACATTCAGAAAAGCCGGTCATCTCATACAAAGGACGCACATTCGAGGGGTCGTGGGCGGAAGTCATTGGCACCGAAGCTATCTTTGCGACACGCGACAGCGACCGTCCCCTCCCCGCTCTGCGCCATCTAGATGGAAATATTGATTTTCTTGGGGCATGTGCGTCGAGAATCGCCACCAAAGAGACTGTTGTCAAGCCAAAAATTATCAGGGAGGATCCATTGGCGGCTATCAGGGACGAATGGAACATTCGAATTCCTGTTGGAAAAGACAGGTCAGGAGAAAGAGCTGAACAGACACGGTTCCTAGAAAACTTGATGGCGATTAAGAAGAGGAATAAGGAGAAGGATCAGGTCACCGTATGGGCTAAAGACGGCGAGGGTCAGGACTTCAAAGACAACCGAGACCCTGACTACAAACCTAGGCGAAGAAGAAGATTGCTCAATGAGGATGGAGAGGAAGTCATTCCAAAACGCGAGAGACGACGTGCAAGTGGGCGCAGGGGCGGTCGTCCCAGACTTCGACCCGGGGTTGCTCGTGGACGAGGCTCAACGGCCCCGACTCCATCGGCAACTAGAGATATGGAAAGTACCGTACATGAAGGGAATATGTCAACTCCTACTCCAAGCAGATGGAATGAACTGCATGGAAGAGCTGATGAATACATGGACCATTCTGGCGATGAGGATGACACGGATGAAGAAGACAATGAAGAAGAAGAAGATGAGGAGGATATGGCAATGGCAGATTGAATGACGGCAATAGTTGAGCCCCAGAAGCATCTAGTTGACCTTTAGCGCATGAGATTATGATACCCGTGGTGAATTGTCGCCAACAAATAATAATAAGGCTTCATATACCCTACATTTCTGTTTGATGTATTAAGCAGGTTGTGGACATGTTCATGGCGAAGCTACAAGGCTAACATATGGTACACTTGAAGACTGCACGAGGGTTGCGATCAAGCTGTCATTGGTTAATGGGTCTTGGGGTCAGCCTTATGCATATGGCGGACACTCCGAATACGGTGGTCCATCGTACAAAGTTCCTGTAATCGTGTGGGTGGCAGTGATAGATTTGGTGATTGTTGGGTAGGTAACTAGAGATCTTTCGTTGAACGGGGTTTCTCGATCAAGCCATTCAACGATTCCGCGATCTATCCAGGGTAAGAACTTAAACATAGGAAAGTCCGCGTATATGATAATGCCAGCCGCGTTATGCAAGAAAGCATTTGAAAGTTCAGAGTATCCTTTGTAAGATCAAGGCTATGAGTGCATATGAAACTGCCGCGGTCGATAACACAACACTCGTACTGCGACTTCTGAATTAATGTGTGATCATGAGTCTACCTCTAGTGTCGTTGATTTTCGCATCTGCTGCTCTAAAACCGACACACAAGTCATTCACCTGCAGCTGGAGGTACTGTGACTCGTAGACACAAGATTGATCGTGTCACCCAGCAGCAGTTCCCCCACATCTCTCGCACGTTTTATGTATTCTTTGCCGCAGATGCACATCTGTTGGGGAATGTTTATTATGACGGTGAGCAAGAGTCAGTTGTCTTTCTTAGATATGGGTCCTGGGAACGACAGTTGAAGGTGTCGTACTCGGGACTGTAGGTAAATACTGTATGTAAGTACACCCAGCATAGGGTTACCCTGGTCACTCTGGCTGAAATCCCAGTCTTTCGGCGGTCAGCAAGTGGTAGATACTTTATGTTGAATGGGAAATAGGGCGGATTTGAACGTATCCGTTACACGATCTTTGAGCCAACCGGCCCATTCCAGAACTGCAAACTGGGGTTGCAAATGGATCTTGGAGGGCTAGCCATGTTGCGCAAAAAGAGGGGTCCTTGCGCTAAAACACGATCAAGGAACAGTCCGGGCAAGGCTGTGATGTCGTTTCTTATTTGCCGCAGCGGATCAGGTCAGTCCCTACTAAGGTACCCGAGTCTTGAACTATACATACACATGTAAAGAATGCAACACAGGCGTGAAACGTTGGTGGAGAGAGTTTGCAAACAAAATCTAAATTTATGTTATACTTCTCACCAGAAGAACTACGTGTCGGCAGTTCTGTACGGAGTAGTAGACAGACGCTTCTACTACTTGAGGCTGAGCAAGAATCTCGGCACAGAATATCCATGAATGGACATATCCGCTTTCCATCTACCCCAGACAGACTTGACGTATTCGTACTCATCACCAAAGCCCAAACCATAAGGTACCTTGGCCATCTATCGCCAGATACGCCAGAAAAAGAATGCTACCAAGTACTATACACTCTAACAAGTCTGCAAATGCAAACCGTACATATACCTCCTGCAGCTCCATGCCCTAAAATGTAGAGTAAAGTATCTGTACCTGCATCCCCACCACCCTCCACTGGTTACGTCTCACCAACCCTCCGCCGCCAATCGATACCCTTGCCCTGCCGTCAACTACTACCTACATAGTATGGCGCGCGCTTCTTTTCTTATGTTGACTTTAGCGGGAGGCTTTGACTTCCTTTCTTCTAATCTACCTCACTCTTTGTCCATCCTCTCTACTCTAGCCTGGCCTTGCTCCTCTTCCCAACGACATGCCGCGAGCGGTGTCGTACTTCTCTCGTTCGTTCGTGATGCTCATATAGCCAGCCTATCCAGTCCCATTCGTCTTCCTGGTCTAACTTCGATACTCCCCCGGCTTGTCGTCGGTCTTCGAAATCGAGTCTCTTCAACTTCAATTGCTGCCCAAGCTACGTCCATGTCCATGGGCTCTTGCTGTCCTTTATCGCTACAGCCATGGTTTGGTTACGCCGCTTCACCATATTACTCTCTTTCATGCTGCTTATCTCCTTTGGCGCATGGCTGCTTCCCCGTATACTAGACCCAACGACGAAAGACCCTGAGAGGCGTGCCAGAGATCGACGATGGGTAAACAGCAGCCCGTACTTTCTGGATCGTCAAGCCTGTCGCTGGATTAGTCTGTGCGGACTACATCACTTGCGCAGTGATCCTGCCTCTCGTGGGAATAATGAAGACGAAGAGCCAGAATGGGGAGAGCTCAAGCGCCGCTCTCTTGCTTGGGAACCTGATGATATACCCCGTCAGAATCACAAGAGAGATATCAATCAACGACGCAGGGTCCTCCGCGATATCCCCGACTATGTTACAAAGCATGCGCCGTTGGTTCACCTCTACTCTGGGGAAGAGTTTTGGCCTTCGGATATTCGCCAGCACGTAGAGCATGTGACTGTCTACGCCGATGACGAGCCTATAAACTCGACTGAGAAGTGGACTCTTCATAACTTGCACGAGCTGAATAAGTATTCTGGCAAGATCACTCTCCGGAGTGATGATGACGTCGAGTCTCGTCCTAATTGGCTGCACAGCCATTACAATGTTCCCAAACCGTTTCCTGACGACAAAGACGGCAAAGAAGATGGCCACAACGGCCATATACCGGTAGGAAACCCCGGAGGAGAACCCGAGGCCCGGGAGCCCAGCACCTGGTATGATGTCGACAAAACACGGCCTGTCCATAAGATATCTGACCCTAGAAATCGAAAATTACACAACCGTCGTCGCTCGGAGTCCAACAGTCACAAACCGGATGCCAATGGCTACTCAGCAGCTCCTGCAGTGCTTGTTGTGGTTGATAAGGGGTCAGGCATTGTTGACGCCTTCTGGTTCTTCTTCTACTCCTACAACCTCGGTCAAACTGTCCTAAACATTCGGTTTGGTAACCATGTGGGTGACTGGGAGCACTGCATGATGCGCTTCGAGCACGGCATTCCTCGTGGTGTCTTTTTCTCAGAGCATGAGGGTGGGCAGGCGTACGCATTCGAAGCTGTCGAAAAGCGCGGTAACAGACCCGTCATCTATTCAGCTGTGGGCTCCCACGCCATGTACGCGCTACCAGGAAACCATGCTTACATCCTGCCATTCAAGCTTCTCAAGGATGTCACGGATAGGGGACCTCTCTGGGACCCCTCTCTTAACAATTACGCATACCATTACGATTACACGAAAGAGAACAATCATGACCTGGACGAAGAACACGAACCTCTGAGTCTTGTTCCCGCGGCATCGAATCCTCACGCGCCGACATCTTGGTTCCATTACCAAGGGCATTGGGGTGACGAAGTCTACTCTCTCGCCGACCCCCGTCAGTGGCGTTTCTTCGGTCAGTATCACTACGTCACTGGTCCAGATGGACCTAGGTTCAAAACTCTCAATCGTACAAAAATGTGTCAAAATCAGAATTGTAGAATTCTCTACAACCTAGATCCGAAGAACACATGGTACTAGATGGGGATGTTTGTCAATCGGTTGTGTGTTGCACTACAAGCAACTGGTGCAAGTGCCACACCTCTATTGTTTCCCTGATTTCTGCAAGTTGAACCGGAATTTGACGTAGCAAACCTGCCTATGTGGTGGATCCAAGAGCATCAGTATGTACGTGGTGCATTTATGCTTATCCGGCAGTAAGTGCCCAAGGGTCTTAGCTGGGCGGATCGGATTTGTTTGGCATTTGTTAGATGGGATACGGCGTTAGATCGGGGGTTTCTCTTGGGATAGATTCTTTTCTTCTTCGTGCCCGGTTCGTGAAGAACCGAACTGGCGGCCTAGAATGTATACCACTGTTATGTTGGGTGGGATGATTATGGGCTTTGATACCTAGATACCGCTTCTGTTAGATGCCCCAGCTTAGATATATAAAAATGTTAGTTTTATGGTTATGAAGTATATGATTTAAGGTATTCAATCAGCCTCTGCATGGTACCAAGTACGGTCGATGCCGGCGTGTGAAGAGTGTCACATCCGTTGAGGATGTGGAAATGTTGCACTCCTCGATGACTGATAAATGCCATAGTACAGACAGAGACTGGCAAAAGCTAGTATAGCAGCTTCATTAAGCGGCAGTGCACGTAAGATGCTGAATCTATTTGATACTTGTGTACTCCGTAAACTTCAGAACGTTTGAGTTGCTGCAGTAGGCATACTCAAGCTGTGTCAGCCATTTTAACGCATGAACTATGATGAGACGTTTCGCCTGCTGGCCTCTCATTTAACTACAAGCCATGATGTTAATAACACAATTTCTGTTTCACTTTCACCTGCGTTACAACTGTGATAGCTGCAGAGTAATCCCAGAAAGGCATATATTTGCGCAAGTGGTCCCTGAGCTCAGTGAGTGTTTAGATGAACCTGCAGTTCTCTTGATCGCCTAGAATTCGATTCGGTTCTGCTTCCTTTTGAAGGTAAAAAATGAGTCAAAGGTTCTGGCTATACATAATAGTTGTCTGCTCTTAGGTGGAGATGAGTTTGATGCACATGCCAGAATGGTCGAGGTGATGGCCAGCACGGGATTTTCCTAGAGGTTCCACCCTACAAAGCCTCTGTTGGCATTCAGCAATCGTCTCCCGAGGGTGGTCAAGAACATACAGCACCTTAGAGGTCCTTGTCAGTGCAGTAGAGTATTGTATCCGTCATGGTATGGCATTCGACTTGGGTAACCCATGGTAAGTACGACAGCAATATCATTGTGCGATGCCTCGTTGTGACTTCGAGGACCACAACTGCCAAACGAGCCTGACAGAGTGCTCAGATACCTTGATCATAGTCATCTACTGCACAGCGTATATGTCCTAATTCTGTAACACAGATACAGCTTCGGCCTGGTTTCAGGCGGTCTCTGAGAAGGCCGACGGTGGGAATCCAACACGATTTTGTGCCTTCATAACTGCGATAGGTGGATGTAAGCTGTATGAGTTGGCACTGGTTTGTATCCTGAAAAGTCTGATCAAGTCGATGGAAAGGTCTCGACTGGATGTGGCTACAGACTCGACAAGATCATGAGACTGTCATGAATCCGATGGCATTGGAATATTTCTTGAGACCCTACAGGAACTATACCAACCTAATGATCAATATTCGTAGGACAGCAAAAGCTACAGAGCGGTTCCCAGGGTGAACTGATCGACAAGGACAATATTTTTGCAATACCGTGGTATATGCCATGCCTATATTTACGGCTCATATGTAATCATCTACAGTTGTCAAGGGGGCCTGTAGTCTACTCCGTGGCATGGCATTGTCAGAACAGAGCGTCAACATCGAGCCGAGGTAGCGGGAGAAGATGTCACTCTAGTGATATACAAACTTTAAATATGATGATATTACGGTACAAATAAGGTTATGCAGGGTGGCTGGATACGATCTAACTAGCTCGGTCGTGCTTCTATTCAACGGTGCATATATAGATAATCGAGATAGCTAGAGTATTAAGCTTTCCTATATTCATATGAGATCTCGCTTGAGTACATATATCAACCGTAGAGTTATGAAGATCAAACATGGGCCACTGGCACAGAATCAGTGAATAACAAATTGCCGGTTTCCACTCCATATTTGATGTCTGTTATTGTGTTATGTTGAAAGAATGAGGCCAATGCCGTCGTTATGTCTACATACCTCTCGGAAGCTCCGTATCCGAGAACGATCCTTGCTATCCCTTCTCCTGACTGATTGCTCAAACGGGACATGTCAAAAAAGCCTGACCAGAGCTGCTGTACTGCCCCTGTTTTCCTGCCATCCTTCAGTATCGATCAATGAAACGCAATCAGACGACGCTGATCTTCGTCGGGAATGGGATGCTCCTATGTAACGTGGCCAGAGCTTTTGCAAGGCCAAACAGGAGTCGTCCTTTTAGGTTGCCTGAGGTCAAGGAGTTTCACTCACAGCAAGCACGCACGCGGCAGTGGATTCAGTATGAGAGCATCTATTCCTCTTTAGATGCCGTTCCCGAATTCTTGTTTTAGTGCTGATATTTGATGCCGTTGGTTGCACCTGATCGTCTATCAACCTAGTATATACATATTCTCTAGCGGTTGGTTGAGGTTGAGGTGATATGTCGTTATGGCCTCCTTTGGTCGGGCTCAATATTGAGGACGTAGGTTCTCCAGAGGGTTGACTAGTCACAAGCTACAGTACAGTATGCAGACACATTGCTTATTCCATGTGCCCAGAGTTTAGTTTTGCTCTTTACGTTGAGGCTTGCGAGGACAATACGGAGGCTGAAATAGATCAGCCAGCTATCAGTTATAATCATTAGCCCTACAAGACGAACAGCTACTAGTAAAGTGATATGTGCATCATATCATATATTTTGCTGTCGCATGGGCAGAAGAAGAAGAAATTCCCCTATTATTTGATGGGGAACGAGAAAAGCGAATACATAGTTAGTCCCTGCAACCGTCGACGGAGATGAGTGGAGGCGCAGCTAGCGAAAGGAACTGAACCTGGCTTCTCGCAACAGGAACTCGAACTCCTGCAAGCCAAGCAAGGGTCAGGGTTGTATGTACATACATATGCTATTCTTTGCCGTGGAAGCCAATGAGAAGAGGGTATCGTGGTGAGCTGAGAAAGTGTGCTCCATCAGAGCCCAAGTTGTCTCTCTTCTCAATCGAGGCTCATAATCGAGCTCAAGCTCAAACCACAATAAGGCAGATGGTGATAATTAGTGTCTCCGGATGTTTCTCCCTAATGCAGTAGCGACTATAGTAAGGGTCAAAATTCTTCAACACTGGTGACGGATCGAGCCTAGCAGTGGACGTACGTCCATGGCGAAGGTCTTGTTGAATAGCTACTGTAGACATCCATGGGTCCACCATTGCTGCAACCACCAGAGAACTATCCAAGACAAGTTAGTGCCGATGTTTCAAAGAACAAACCGGAAATTTTCAGGCGGGAGGGACGGTATTTGTTCTTGGTACGGGGTACGGCTCTGAAGTTTTTTTTTCCCTTTTCCGCATGAGAGACTTGGATGAGAGTCAGGTACGCCAGGGGCTGAATTATTAATCATCGGTAACCTGGCCTTGCCGTCCTTTGTCGTCTTTGGAAGCAAGTTGTAGGGCAGGCAGGCAGAGGGCACGTTAAGGGAACAGTCGATTCATCGAGAGAGAGTCATGTCGATCATGGCTGATGGGCGTTTTTAGGGCTTGAGTCAGTGTCAGTGGCGGCCATCAGTCGCCAAGCTATGTATCAAGAATGTCTAGAACAGGCTGACTTTAAACAAGAACCACATGGCAAGTTTAAGCACCGGCTTCTACCATATGCATAGAAATCCACAGTAAGACACAGACCAGAACATACATACATGAAGCAATTCTTATGGTAATCGTGAGCTCTTGCTTCATGTTCAGCTTTGACCTTGAAGCGGCAGCACCGGCATGTGGCCACTGCATGGTACTGCATGGCATGGCATTGCATGTCACGGCACCCACCCACACCTCGTGGTGGATGGGGTTCATTATTGAGAATCGACAAGCGATGCATCATCTGTTGCTTCTGGTTTGCGAGGGGGGGTGCAACCGAATTGAATTGTTTACAGTGCCAACCTTACACTGGAGAGGTGCTGGGTGCACAAGTAGATAAGGTAGACTACCTTACAGCACCTTGCCTCTCCTTATTTGTAGTCTACTGTGGTCAAGTGGAGGTTTCTTGCCTGCGGGATGTCTCCCAGAGTCGTATTACAGCTGGAGATTGAGGCAAAAGAAAGAAAAAGAGGATCATATCAACATTTCACACACAATCAATCAGCTTTTCAACTTCTCAACTACCAAAAAAGGATGTGGTGTTTCAAGGGGCTTTTGGGCGACCTAGTCGGGTGCCGGGAACGGGGATAAACCTGGGAACGACAAGGCCAGGCAGGACCTGCTACCTGCGACGTACCATTTCGGTATAGATATTTCTGTGACTGTTTTGGCTTCTCTCTTGAATAGAATAGGGAAGAAGCTAATATCCGTACCTTAGTACATATCGCCGGGAACGGCATCTTTTAAAAGCACAACTTCTATTGGTGTAGCAGCTTCCCTCCGCCGCCCAGCAAATGGAATCAATCCACTCTCACGCCAGGCGCCCCATTTCAGACTTTCAGTCCAGGTGCTGCCCGGGGCCGGGCTAGGCTCCCGGTCACTAAATTATGGAGCTGACCTGGCTGTAAGTCCGGGCAAGTACAGCCCGCTATCACAGAACAAAAAGTTGGGTATCGAGACCCTGCACTTTACGACGAGGAACTAACAGACGGGAACCCCCCCCCCCC
>JAAOAQ010000831.1:0-24061 GCA_013396025.1 Fusarium phyllophilum | reverse complement strand
AGTATTTTTTTTCCAACCCTGGTGTAGGGTGAGCTCGGTTTTCCGAACCGAGCTACTCCGAAGACCGGGCCGGATATAAAAGGATACGATTGATTGGCGCTGCGGGTTTGGAATCAAATTGCATCGACTCCGCAGACGCCGCAGGCACCGCACGTGTTTTTCTACGCCTTGTTCGGCATTCACACCGTTCTAGAGATAAGTCAGTCCACATTTGCGTCACCGCCATCAAAGAAGCCACCAACAATTCCATGAGTCAATTGCACTAATTACATAAATTTACTTTTACTTGCTCAGCCGTGAATCGGTTTGTTATCACGGTATCAGCTAATATGGCGCTAAAATTTGATGATTTCTACCTTGTTCCATGACTGGGCCCGGCCCCTGATAACGCGGGCTCCACATTGATTGCTTTTTCCTGAGACGTTGCCGTTTCTTTAGTCGCGTTACTGTCGAAGCTTTTTAGTTTTTAAACCTTTTCTCCCTCCCCTTCTTTTCGTCCTTCTAGATTTCTTCAATCGATATCACGAAACACCATCACAATGTCTTCAGCTTTTGTTCAGCGCCCTGCTCCCGACTTCTCGGCTACTACCCTCTTCCCTGGAGGCGAGTTCAGAGACATCAAGCTCTCTGACTTCAAGGGACAATGGTACGATTTCACGCTTCCCCCCTGAGAACCTGGATGGGCATACTGACTGAGGCTTCTGTAGGGTCGTTCTTCTCTTCTACCCCATGGACTTCACCTTCGTCTGCCCTACCGAGATCATCCAGTACAACAACGCCCTCGACCGCTTCCGCGAGATCAACACCACCGTCCTCGGCGTGTCCACCGACTCCCACTTCACCCATCTCGCGTGGGTTGAGAAGCCCCGCAAGCAGGGCGGTCTGGGCCCCGACCTAGAACTCCCCCTCATCGCCGACAAGTCCACCAAGATCTCGCGCAGCTACGGCGTGCTCATCGAGGACGAGGGCATCGCGCTCCGCGGCCTCTTCATCATCGACCCCAAGGGCGTTCTCCGCCAGATCACCGTCAACGACCTCCCCGTCGGCCGCGACGTCGAGGAGACGATCCGCCTCGTCAAGGCCTTCCAGTTCACCGACGAGTACGGCGAGGTGTGCCCTGCCGGATGGCAGGAGGGCGGAAAGACCATGAAGGCTGATCCCAAGGGAAGCCTGGAGTACTTTGAGGAGCAGGGAGAGAATGGTGAGTCCCGGAAGCGACCCAGGACTGAATAAGAAGATTATTCAGGCTTGGACACCATTCGTGGACAGCGCAAAAAATGAACATTTGTTTGACTAAGATTTGTAATGTTACAGGAGCTAAGGCATAGATGTTAGATTCCAATGAGACTCGAATTCCAATCAACACCCGCCAGTAAAGAAAGAGAAGAACAGAAAACAAGACCGCGCTGCTACCGGTAGCATTTGACGAACGATCCAACGCGATAATAACGAAAACGATCCTTATGTTTATGGAGGGCGATGCACTCGTGTCGATTGGGTGCGACCGGTCGTCTTTGACGAGATACGATTAGAAAGTAGACTTAGACTTAGACTATAGACATTCCTTGAACAATGTATATTGATGGACGGTATTTACTGCTGAATTGACCGTGATTTCATGTCTTGAATGGCATTGAATATTGCACCGTGAAGTGAATCGTCCTCCCACTGTGAACGCCTGAAACGCGTCGTACTCAACAAACTCAAACTCATCACCCTGGTTACCGCATTTCCGTCGCAATACCCGGACCTGCTCGACAATGACAAAAATAGCTTCAATGTGGCTCGCGAAGATTCTTGACAAGCTCAGATAAACCCGAGCTTCAGTTGAGGTTTAAGCCTGATGGCTAATAAGCTTTTCTAATACTCAATGGGAAAGATAGTCAGTCATCTGTATTTCTTCAATGATTTCAGCGTTTCAATAAAAGCCCAGCTCGTTACCAAACGGAACAGTTCAAGCAGCATAAACGGAATAGATGATAGCATACCCCATGAATGAATTCTGCCTAATAAAACTATTATCTGTAATCTTAGAACTGGTACTTCTACTGTTCCTACAAGTATACTCCGGATCCCGATTAAAGAACAGAGAATCTCATATCTACCTAGGGTAAGTAGTCTTTCTCCCCAATCTTAGTCAACAGCCCATATTACATATCATCACTCAATGGATCCCACTCCCATATACTCGAAGGAGGTCCAGATTCACACTCAACACGGTCCTTGTACGCCCACACATCTTTGCCACAGCGAATTAAAGGTACCGGCAGGAACCTAAAATCCAGCCCTTGAATCTCCTCTCTGCACATACTCAGAGTATGTAAGATGTGTCCATCTCCCCATGTCACCCACTGTTCTCTGTTCTGCGGGCCAACTTCGACTGTGCGGCTTACCGGATCAAGGCTCGTTATACCATAACGGTGGTTTTGCGTGCTGAGGGAGCTGAGGTAAAGACTTTCCAAAGTAGGCATAGCCTTGATGCATGAAAACACAGATGACCATGATCTGCCTACTAGGAGAATGCCCTCAAGAGACAGCTTTGTGATGGTAGGGTGGTTTGTTAGAAAGAGGACAATGTCGTCTGGTCGCAGGGGGAGACGGCGTAGAGAAAGTTCCCTCAGACGGCCCAGTCTTATGTTCTGGCTAATATGGGAAAAGACCTTGGCGTATTCTGGAAGAAGGGGACAGTCCAAATGATAGAGATGAAGGTTTAGGGATGTGATGTTGGGCATGCATCCAAGAATCGTTGTTGCGCCAGTGAAATCTTCCGCCTTAAACCTAAAAACCTGAAAGGGAGCATATGCTCCGAAAGCATCGCGGAAAAGGCGCCCTCCCTGGTCAGGCGGAGCTCCGTCGATACGCTTACGAGATGAGAAGCTCAGCCCCAGGGACTTGATGTTTTTGCAAGCAGCTGCAAAGCCATCCAAGTCCAGTCTCTTCACATGATCTTCAATATGTCTTAACTGTACACTACACAGAGGCGTGTTGGGAAAGACGTGGAAGCTCTCGAGCTCAATTCTGCTGGAGGATATGGCTGAGGTGATGTTACGAAAGGTTTGAGACGCTGCTGTCCAGACCGAAGGCCAATTTGAAATGTGCTCCTCAGATCGGTACCATTCGCAATGTTCAGCTGGTTGACAGGTCTTGGTACGACCAGCGATGATACAGGCATCTAGGTTGATAGCCCGAAGATTGGTGGCACTTTCCAAGACGGCCGACAGCAAGTCAATAACTTGGCCAACATCCGTGTTGGTGTCTAGTTGGACTCTTGTTTGAATCCAGTCAAGATCTCGCTGCGCCTCTTGTAGTTCTTCACCCGTACAATCCACGTTTCTCCTACGCAGAATCTCAAGACGTTGTCGATAATTTCCTCTACCATGCTGCAAATCGTCTTTGTCGAACTCAGACCATTTCTTCCTGGTTTGAACCGTAGCCTCGGCTGGATGGGGATCATATAGCGTTGCAACAACAGTGAGCTCTCTGAGCAGGGGTCCCAGCTGGAGATGAGTGGCCCTTTTTCGGTGAGATTGCAGGCTATCAAGGGATAGATCGGTCTTGGAACATCTGAAGAACCGGGAGGAGATGGTATTGGAGGACAGCTGGCGTGAAGTAAGGCGTAAGTTGGTGAATGACGCAAGGTCGAGATGTTGGAGGATTATATCAAGTGGAATATCGGGAAGGTGACTAAGTAGGTCAGAAGGCACCTTTGCAGGGATTTCTTGGCTAGTCATATTGAGATCGTGTCGTGTTTGTTTACGACTCGTTCTTTTGTGTCAGGATCAATACAGAAAGAAGCGGCCGCTGAGGTGCATAATCCGGAAGCAGCAACCGGTAAATGAGCATAGCCTTGATACGTGTAACCGAGCCTCATTTACCTGTACTGCTGGTGATGAATGATGGTTTAAAAATCTACGGCAGATTGATCATCGCAAGAGGGAACATGTTACTGTGGCTCACTGATGAATCATTGAACCCCGTGGCTTTCTCCATGGTTGCCCCAGTCGCACTTTATAAACCGCCAAGCCAGCCAGATAAGATAACAAATGAAGATGTCAACACCAGTCCAGACCCGCAAGAACTACAACCTACGAATAGTTCACCAGAAAAAAAGGAAGGATTCTTCGCAAGGAACTCCCAAGACTATTTATCTTACGTCAATTGAGGAGCCTCCTGCCGCAAGATCCGTGATACAAGACTTGGCGGGGTTTTGTTTCAGGATAGTCAAGATGAGACCTTGACAGCTAACCCAAAACGCTGGTGAAGGTGCCAACTCATCCCAAGTTCGTATAACATCAGTCATTTCTCCTCGAAATCAAGTAGCAAGGCTGAAACAGAGAAACGGGGTCTCCAAGGCCGGGACCAAGGCCTTCCGCTGCAGGGAAACATCGGCCAGGAGGTCGCCAAGCCCGCCAATGCGACGGTTTCAAACAGGGGGGGGTAGGTTATCTGACTTAACGTTATGCCTCTTAAGCTTAACCCAACTCTATCTATTGTGCTTTGATATGCTCGATATCAACAGGGGGAGCTGAATCAACGCCGAGACAAGTGCACATCGCCAAGATGCCTCCTCCAAACACCAACTCCCTGCGGCGTGCCAACTTTCCGAGCTTGGAACGAGGCGCGAGAAAAGTAAAAATCATGACATTTTGGAGCGGATTCATCACCGGCCGAAGGGTAGCCACGTCTCATGTTCCCTGGATGAAATGCGACGCCAAAACATCATGGCCAAGACGAAGAAAAACCTCGTCTTTTCCCGCGCTTTTAGCCTTTTTCATCCCTCTCTCTCTCTTTACACATTCTTTCTTTCTTTTCGCTCTATTTCCGCCTGGAGCGTGTTTTGTGATCGTCCCTTTTCCCATTCGATTCTTTATTGTCGTTTGTTTCTTCTTAATTTATTAAACCTGCCGTTCATTTTTAACATCAACCAACGCGATCTGGTATCGCCGAGTCGAGAAACTTTTCCTTCCTAATCGCTTATCCTTAATACGGTGGTTGAAGCGGCCAGCCATGCAATTTTCAACAATCATTTCTGCTTCTGCCTTTGCTGGTCTGGCGACTGCTTCTCCATCGTTCTTTCGAAGAAATCCTCCTGCCAAGGAGGCTGCGCCTGTGGCGTGCGAGCCGGTTACTGTTCATGAGACTGTCCATGAGACGGTGCACGTGACGATACCTGGGGAGACGGTGCATGAGACTGTTCATGTGACTGAGGTTGTGCACCAGACTGAGACGGTGCATGCGACCGTGACGGAGGTTCAGCATGTCCCTGTTGAGAAACCAGTCACAGTTATCGAGACCTCGATCGTGCACCAAGAAGTCGAGAAACCTGTCACAGTCATCGAGACGGTTCACCAAACGGTCGAGCAACCTGTTACTGTAGTCGAGACATCTGTTGTTCACCAAACAGTTGAGCTGCCTGTTACAGTTATTCACACCCAACCCGTCAAAGTCGAGGTTGAAAAGCCAGTCACAGTTATCGAAACTGTCCACCAAACGATTGAACAACCAGTTACAGTTGTCGAGACATCTGTAGTACACCAGACCATCGAGCAACCTGTCACAGTCATCCATACCCAACCAGTCGAGGTCGAGAAGCCTGTTACAGTGGTTGAGACCTCAGTTGTTCATCAGACAATTGAGAAGCCAGTTACCGTTGTGCATACTGTGCCGGTTGAGGTTGAGAAACCTGTAACAGTCGTTGAGACTTCTGTCGTGCACCAGACGGTTGAGCAACCTGTCACCGTCATCCATACACAGCCCGTGGAGGTTGAGAAGCTCGTCACAGTTATTCACACCCAGCCAGTCGAGGTCCCTGTTCAGGTCCCAGTTACAGTCATTCACACTCAGCCTGTTGAAGTACCAGTTGAGAAGCCTGTGACTATCATCCATACATCCGTGATCGAGAACACAGTTGTCCATACTTCAGTGGTTGAAGTCGAGAAACCTGTCAACGTCGAGGTACCAGTCACAGTGGTGCACACTCAGGTCGTCGAGAAGCCCGTTCAGCAGATCCATACTGTTCAAGTTGAGAAACCCGTCGAGGTTGTTCACACTGTAGAGGTCGAGAAGCCCGTTCACGTCACTGTCATCCAGACAGTCACCGAGCACGTTGCTGCTCAACCTACCGCTCATCCCGTCGAAGCTCCTCAAAAGCACCCCGTCGTGGTCATTGAGCAGCCTGAGCATGAAGCACCAGCCCATGAAGCGCCACCACACGAGACAGTTGTCGTGGAGGTGCCTGCAGCGCATGAGACTGTCGTAGCTGAGCATCCAGCCGCGCCTCCAGCTCACGAAACACCAGTTGTTGTCGAACACCCTGCTGCCCCAGCACCAGCACCACCAGCTCATGAGACGCCCGTCGTCGTAGAACACCCAGCAGCACCAGTCGCGACAATGGGTCACGAAGCGCCCGCTGCCGAACACCCCGCTGCGCCAATAGCGACCATGGCGCACGAGGCTCCTGCAGCTGAGAATCCCGCTGCATCTCAGCCCTCCGAACCTCATGAGGGTGCAGGCGAGATGCCCATCGCTGAGGCTGAAGCCCTGCAGCACCCTGACATCCCTGTCCTTCTACCCTCTGGCGGAGTGTCGGGTAAGAACGCAACAGTGGCGCTTACATATCCTGGGCGCCGCGCTATTGTTCGTAGATGGTAGTTCGAATAGATTGCTGTACGAGTAAAATACACTCATGATACCTTAGAATGGAAGCGGATGGAAAGGATAGCGCAGGCACTAATAATGATCTGGACATGGTTGGCCTGGGATAAGTCTTGGATAGGATAAATGACTACAAATTGACATAAAATCTCCAAGCTTGCACGTTTCCATGAAGTGACCTAATCTAGTGTAGTCGCACTCTTTGACTCCATGTATGCCTTTAAGCCGACTTGTCTTTACCTTGCCTATGAGACAACCCAATGGTAACATCTACGTATTACTAAACATCGAGTCATTTATATTAAAAATCCCTCCAACAGGAAAAGCGAACCTTCCCTATCCCTTCAGCGCCTGAGATAACTGCCCGCTGTATCCTGCGCAGTTATATACTACCAAATATGGTCCCCCACCAAATCCTTGGACCGCTGTCTTCGCTGCTTCTAATTATTATTCAGATCACTTGCAAAGTTCAGACAAGCCTGATTACATAAAGCCTTATTTAGTTTCTTTTGGTCAAAGCTTTCACGAATAATTGGCTGCCTAACTCATTGTTTAATTGGTCTGTTGGTTGTCAATGAATTCACTCCCCTGGTCACATGGCTTGTCAGGTGTTTGTAGTTTTCTAGTGAATATTTATTTAAACCGTTGTCATAACTTGACTGACTTAATTCTTTATCCTTTACACATCGCTTGGAGCGCTTTTCCACCACTTAATACCGATGGATAGCGAGGCGCATCTGCTCGCGGACGGGCAAAGTCTCCCTATCGCGAAGCGTCCAGCTTCAATTGAACCAGAAAATGCATCCGATGCCAAAAGACTCAAGAGCTCCAATCAAGAATCGGACAGATCAGACGTAAGGCTCTGGGATATATCTAGGAGAATACCCTTCCCTGACAAAGTGAGTGCGCTGGCCGCTTTATAAATGTCAGTTGGCCTAACTCTTCTAAAGCCTGCTGTGGTTGAAGAGCGAAATGGCGAAATAGAGTATCGAGTTGTCAATAACGATGGTGCAAGAGAGAGCATGGTTCTTCTTACAGGACTCAAGTGTTTGTTCCAGAAGCAACTGCCGAAAATGCCAAAGGACTACATCGCACGCCTCGTCTATGACCGTACCCATCTATCCATCGCCATTGTGAAGAAGCCCCTGGAAGTCATTGGTGGTATATCATTTCGAGAATTTCAAACACGGAAATTTGCCGAGATCGTCTTTTGCGCCGTGTCATCCGATCAACAAGTTAAAGGCTATGGCGCCCATCTTATGGCTCATCTAAAGGACTACGTCAGGGCAACATCACCGGTAATGCACTTCCTAACATATGCTGATAACTATGCCACTGGGTACTTCCAGAAGCAGGGCTTTACAAAGGATATATCTCTTGAGAAATCCATTTGGATGGGTTATATAAAAGACTATGAAGGAGGAACGCTGATGCAATGTTCTATGGTACCCCGGATACGCTATTTGGAGGTTGGGCGAATGCTTCTCAAGCAAAAAGAAACTGTGCTGGCCAAGATTCGACCGTTGAGTAGGAGCCACATCATTCATCAACCTCCTCGGCAATGGGCCGATGGCACCATAGCTCCAATCGACCCGCTCACTATCCCTCATATCCGGGCAGCCGGTTGGTCCCCAGACATGGACGAACTATCAAGGCAACCGCGCCACGGGCCTCATTTCAACGAGATGAGACGGTTTCTGTATCAAGTTCAGAACCACAAACAAGCATGGCCTTTTCTCCATCCAGTCAACAAGGACGATGTGCCCGATTACTACAACGTCATAACAGCCCCGATGGACTTGTCGACAATGCTGGAAAGATTGGAGCATGATTACTATACCGCACCAAAAGATCTTGTTAGTGATCTCAAGCTGATTTTCAGCAATTGCCGGAAATATAATGACGGAACGACTGTTTACTCTAAGTGTGCGACAAAGTTGGAAAAGTACATGTGGGGACTTGTCAAAGATGTCCCTGAGTGGTAGAACTTGTTAGAGGAGGAGGAAGAGTGAAGAGGCTAAGGAGAACAGACCTAGCTTCGTAGGTCTATTTTTGCAACACAGAAACACAACACTGGCGTTCGGGGATACAACATCTGGAATATATTCTTATATTGACAGAGTGCTGTTCCGCGAATAGTGCATAAGAATTATTGTATATTCATTAAAATCTCATTAAGTAGGCAATTCTTATCGTATTGCGTTTGCGCTTTTTCGCAAACCATCATGCCCTTGCCGATTACCCATTCAGCACTTGGAACAAATTGCACAAACTGTGGCTACTCAGCAGAGACGACTATGCCACTGCTGTTGCAGCATAATCTCATGTTTAACAGTGTCGTACGAACTCTTCACTGCCGACCAAACAGACTCGTCAGGCTGATACCCCCCGGCCTTTCTCCAACAGGCCTTAGTATCATCTCTGACATCGAATGGCCAACTGCAGTGAACAATGACTTTAAAACTCTCCTGCTCCACGAGGCAGTTAATCACGCAAGCTACAGAGTCATTTCTGTTAAAGACACAGAGAGCGTTAAGCTTTGGCATGGTAGATACCGCCTTGCCAATCCCTCCAAAGAGCTGATTCGATGTAGTGGGAAGTTCGTCGAGTAATGCCTGGTTAGTCCGTATACAGACACTTTGAAGACTCTGCAAATAATTCAGCAGGCAGAAGAATTTGGTAACGTCAACACTGATGTCCATATAGATGTTGGTAAGAAATGGACATGGTAGGAGCAGACGTCGACCAAGGCCTGGGAGATCCTCAGAAGACCTTGGACTGTTCAGCGGTTTCGACGTAGGCTGCTGTTGGATCCTGAACGTTTTCATAGCCGGAGAAAAAGCGTATAGAAGTATTCGCAGACGACGATAAAACTTATGCTCTGTTTCCCAATGCGCATGAGGTCTGACCTCCCACCGAAGTGCTTTCAAACGCGGAAGTAGGCTTACAATGTGCGCGATGGATTTTGGATCAAAATGGCGAACACTTCGAAGAATCGATAGGCTTGAGATGACGTGGACCTCAGGGCCCAACTTCTCTGCACCAGGCGCGTCTAGCTTAAGCCAAATGTGAAAATCCAACTCGCCATCGTGTAGCACTTTATGTCCGTGATACGGAGACGCATGAAAGATCTGGAGCTCGCTTGGGAGGCTGTTATAAAAGTCCCCACTGCCGTTGTCACTGGGAGGATTGAGTGCTCGGTATTCTTCCGCAGTATTCTGCCAATGACTTTTGGTATCAGCTATAATCTCTAGCTCGATGCCCTCGTAATGGCAGTCCTCACGTTGCCACTGAAAAAGCTCCATAAACAAACCTCGCAAGATGATTGTGAAAGCACGGTTGTTTTCCTCCTCTTGATGCTGTAGCCATGGATACTTGTAGTATAACGCAGGGGCCTTTTGAGAAAGGGCTTGCATTTGCTGATGTATGTTTACGAATTCATCACGATCAAGAAACGGATCGCGAATGTGTTTGTGAACTGGCAGATCGAGTCTGACGCCAATGCATTGGAGGTACTTTCGACGGCGGATATTCATGAAAGCGGTTATGAAGGGCATGATGTCGGAGGGTGAGAGTTCAACACGCTTGAAGTTGAATATCTCGAACCACTCCTGCCATTCTCGGGACACGCAGGCGTATCCTGCGATGGAGCCTTTTTCATGGATGGTGGAATGGGCGACAAAGTCGAGTATTTCTAGTCGAGCCTCTGCGTAGAGGCTGTACCAACGCATTTTGAAGTCCGCGGGGGAGTTCAATATCGTTTTTTGCCGTACTGGCTGTGTCGAACTGGCGTAGATGGTTGAGCGAGGCATTGTTGCAATAGGGGTCTGAATGAAATCCTCCCAAATGAGGGGACAGTGAGAGGGAAAACTCAATTACTTATTATCGTTCATGTTTATACTTTCGAATTAGGGCATGTGCGTGTTGAAGAGTTTCGTGTAGTTCATGTGATGTTTGGCGGTGCACTCAAACTGTAACAGCGATATAGTTTCGTCTCTGAGTGGCTGGGCAGAATTGTCTAGAAAAGATGGCCAATAGGGTTTCGGGTGAAGTATGGCGTCCCTCAGGTCTTTGGACAAGATGATGCGTCTTGACCTGTATAGTCCGTATTCGGAGGGTCCCATCATCGTCATGAGAAGTTCTTTAACGCGACGACTTGCCAATGACTGAACCTCTTGTTCCAGCTGCAAAGTTCAAAACAACATACTGGAACCATTTGAGGCCTCCTGGCGGAGGATTTAGGAACTGAGTTCTGTAAGTGGATTACAAGCTCGAAGCTACAGATCTCAACCGCAAACAATACATGTGGCTCGTAATTTAGACATTGTACCACGATGCCTGATCAAGCTCGTCTAAGTTGTTATCTAGAAGTGTTATCTGCAGTTGAGACTTGTGGCTGAGAGCATGAATCAGCAGACAGAACTTAGCTCCAGCAGCACGATACAAATATGGAATTGCCTTTCACACAATTCTGCCTCTCTGGTACCCCGCACGTTGCTAAGCTACTGAAGGGTCTGGCATCATCCTCATCTTCTCGTGTAACCTCCCGGCGGAATAAAAAGCCAGGCTAAGTTGCCATAGATACTGGGCACGCACTCGACATCTACGTGATCCTCTAAAGATGAATGGATAGAGGTTGCACTGTGATATTTAAAAGAGGAGCGATACTGCAAGAGACGGAATCGTGAAAAAAATAGGACAACCGAGATAAGTTGACATAGCCCAGCAACTAATAAAATTCAGGTCCCAACTCAATTCTGAGAGACACACCTATGAGGAGCGCTCACCAGCAATGTCTCTCTGCAGAATACAATACTTCGGGGACTTTGTAATTGCCACCATTACTTACCAGTCTCTACTCCGGTAATAATTGGAAGCTGGACTCCTACGCATGGAGCTCCGGAAGTTCCAAAGGCCGTCTCCGTCGTGACAACTGATCTTGTAAAATAGCGCAACACTAAAGCATAGACCCATGTGATAAGAAATCATTAGCAGCGACAAAAGTTCATGAGTTATCCCTAGCAGTAGTAAATGGGTTGCTGCATATCATTGCCGTGTTTGTAGCGGACAATCATTGCGAAGGAGTTGCACGGCATCTTTATGCCGAACTTAGCGCCGATCACGACTGATAACAGAATAGCATGGATATTCATGCATGGAACTCTCGTGTCAAGATCAGAGATCATCAGGGTCTGCTTATCCTCAAAACCTAAGTTAAATGCCTAAATATTGTCTTTATAGCTCCAGATGATCTTTGTATACGTCGAAGTTCTAGATATAATGTAATTACTTTCTACATGGTAGTCATTGGAGATTCAACCCCTGTCATTTTATACGGCACATCACGCCAACTCCCGCAGACCAGCTGTAAGAGATGCCGCTTTACATCCGGCCTCGGCGCACTTACCAGATCAAGCTTGATTACAATCAGGTCCTAGACTCAACATCTCTCCAATCATCTCACACGAAGCCGCGGACGTGCCCACCTTCGGAAGCCAGGCTGCATCAGTGATAGCGGTATTATAAAAGGTCCCTTTCAGATAGGCAAGTGGTATAAACCCCGATAGACATGTCTACCGGGGCTAATGGTGAAATGTCCAGAAAAGGGAGGAGGTTTTGCGGAACTGCAGGTATAGAGATGTGATAGAATATTCCGCACTCGAGATGCATATTAGTAGCTGTGGACTTTGCAGCTGATTATACGGAAGTACGGCATCGAGGATATCTGAGGTTATGGACCTACGCTTTGAGGAATAGTCCCTTTGGACTGATGGGATAGATAGTAGAGCACATTGGAAATACTATAGACCGAAAATCTATATAAGTCCTAGAAAATGCCAAGAGAAAGATAATACCCAGAAGCATCAGAAACCATCAAGCTCATCTCATCTCTTCAGTCCAACACTTCCAACTCAACTCTCATCATGAAGTTCACTCTCTTCCTCGCTGCCGCCAGCCTTGCCCTCGCTGCTCCTGGTACCAAGCTCACTCCCCGTGACACTTCCCCCGTCGTCCCTCGCTCCGCCCGCCGCGCCAAGTACAGCTCTCACCCCAACCAGCGTCTCACATCTCTCTCTGAGGTTCGCACCAAGAACGACCAGTACTCTGGTAACTGGGCTGGCGCTGTCCAGATCGGCAGCGGATACAACAAAGTCCAGGGCACCATCACCGTCCCTGAGGTCAGCGGTGCCGACGGCGCTGCTGCTTCCGCTTGGGTTGGTATCGACGGCGATACCTGCCAGACTGCTATTCTTCAGACTGGTATCTCCTTCTACGCTGATGGATCTTTCGATGCTTGGTATGAGTGGATTCCCGACTATGCCTACAGCTTCAGCAACTTTGACGTCTCTGTCGGCGATCAGATCCGCATGACTGTTGATGCTTCCTCCAAGACCAAGGGTGTTGCTACCCTTGAGAACTTGAGCACCAACCAGAAGGTCACTCACAGCTTCACCAACACTCCCTCTACCCTCTGCGAGACCAACGCTGAGTGGATTGTTGAGGCTTTCCAGGAGGGTGGTAGCCAGGTTACTCTTGCCGACTTCGGCACTGTCACCTTCACCAACGCTGTTGTCTCTGGAACCAAGGGTACTTCTGGTCCTTCTGGTGCTCAGATCATTGATATTTCTCCTGATCAGGGTCAGACTGTCCAGGCTGTTGGTTCTATCACCAGCAACTCTGTTACTGTCGAGTATGTTGGTAACTAGAGAGCTGAAGAGTGCTCTAGCTTGATGTGGTGATTGGAAATGACTTGGATGAGTTGCATGAGATAAGATGGGGAGAGTTTAGTAAATATTCTGGAAGTGTTGAAGATAGAGAGGTTGGATCGAGTTAGTACATCAAAGTATATATAAATTGAACATTGTACATGGCTGAAACTTGGCACAGTCCGTCTATCTTGCACTGAAGTGATGCCACATTCGTGGGCACAATAGTAAATACAGACATACTAGCTAAGAGGTATAGTCCTCATTTACTTTACAGCTTTCAAAACTCAGCTGCCAGCGATTAGTCACTTATGTAATGAGGATGTATAGAGTAAAAAACTAGAAGAGCTAGTAGTATTTATTAATTAATAATAATTAAAGTTTAAAATATCCTAATAATTTAAATGTATTAAGTTAAAATATTAAAAGTAAAGAAATTCTTATATAAAACTATAAACTATAAAAATACCGCTTCCAAGCAAAAGGCTTGCTTCCCAACCACCTACCAACAGCCTCCAATAGGAGTTGGCAGCATTTATCTCTCCGGGTATCACTGCCGGCTCAGAGGCGAACTTCAAGCTCCCTACAATCTCTTGCTCATTACCCCAGTCCACATCCACAAGAGAGTTGCTTGCAACACTAAGCTCATTGGCTTCTTGTAGCACTACTAGAGGTCAGTCATTGTACAATGAAAAAGAACCAGTACATACCATGCAGGGGAACCGGAGGCTCCATGTTGCTGCTTGGATATCGCCCAAGGATGGCCCTCGCCACAGAAGCTGCTGTCGAGGATGCGAAGTCCTTCCAAGCCTTATTGCTATGACTATCCGCGTAACCAGAAATCCCTTTAATTATCAAGGTGGGGAGCTCATTCAATAAACCAGCCCCTTCCATATCGAAAGCATCAAGACTATATCTCTCAGCCAATTCGTCTCGATAAACGCCATCTCTGACAGGTTTATTTGCTGAACCGAACCGCCCGAGGAAGATCTCTGGTGTGAACTCCGCACCTTGAGGGTGCTCGTCTCGATGATGGCGAGGGATCAACTTGGAGAAGTCACATCCGGTCTCAATACATGAGGATCTGTAATTTGCTTTACAGAAGCCGTGGGGATTATCTTTACACAAAGTGCAGGACTCTTTGTGTTCGTGACGATAATCTGGGGGAAATAGCCTATCCTCTTTCGTTCCTGGATATTGGTAGTTTGCTTTCCGCCCTGCTTTCAGTGCAGCCTCTTGCAAATCCTTCCAGTGGCTTTTAGCAGCTTTCTTTAGACGGTTTCTCATAAATTCCATTTCGTAATTTGCCAGCAAGATTCGCAATTCCTTACTTGCTCTTCTTATCATATTCTCAGCCCCATCGTTCAGGACAAACAACCCACCCGGGTAACAAGCGCCAAAGTCGTGCTGGGTAACATCCTTACCAATCACTACATCACCAAGGTATGCATCAATGTCCCCAATGCGTGGCATACCTCCGCATGTTCCGACGAGTAACGCAAGCTTGAGATTTCGGTAGCTTAATGTCAGGTAAGCTGATCCCTTTGCCGCTCTGATTCCCCCTGGACCAGGCAGAGCCACAAGAACGATTTTGTGTTGTCCAATTCGTCCAGTAATGTATGTGTTCATGTCTGTCTCTAGTCGGTCGTATGGAGCACTAATCTCGTCCCAAAACTCGTCGAAGAGTAACATGACGGCATCAGCCTCACAAGGCAGAGCGCACACGATTGCTATCCTGAATTCATCGCGGTTCTTAGGAGGTTGTGTTGAAACCATGTTGTTGGTAATGATATGATGTGACTTAACTTGACTGTTGCAGAAAAAGACCTCACAAGATCTCACAGGGATGTTATGAGGGGTTGGCTGCAGCATGATCTTGGTTTATCACGTGCACTGCTGAGATATCCAATTCCTTGTCTCTTTACTATTGGCCTGGATGAAGTTTTCTTTGCGCCGTGAAATGAGTTACCAGGCCTAAAATAGTCTTGACCCATGACGGACGCAGGGACAAGACGTGACCTGACTGGATAACCTAAGCGCCGTCCTATGTGCACGGCCCGTCCCGCAGTTGTCAGCGTCTATCAACGCCCAATGTCACAATTGCACATTAAACAAGGCTAGGGCGGTTAAAACATTGTAGAGATGAAGAAGATAAAGGAAATTAGATTTACCAACTCTAATACGATTACTTTGAGGTAAAGTGCGCTTTGACATAAATGTTGAGGGTGATCGAACTAGAAAGTTTTAGTTCGTGGTGTTTGAGGCATGAATAGAGATATCGCTCACACTGGTTCGTGTTAAGTAATGCGGGATGCATAAAGACGCAAAGATGGCCATTGAAGAAATATCAATTAGAATATCTAGCTCCGGCCTATTGGAGATTTAATCAACAACCTCTTCTTATCTCAAGCAGCTCATAATGAAAGATACCCTGAAGCTGAGAGCTGAGGACAATCACAGTGGGTAAGGATTTTAGGCTCGACTAATCATCATTCAGTATACGACACATGGCTGTTTTGTCGCTCATCAAACGGTTCTCAGCCCTTAAGAATACATCTTAGCATTCCGATAGCCGGCTTATATATCAACGCCCCGGATACGCGACTTGACCCTTGTCCCGTTCAGCTCCTTTCCATTGACCTTCAATCACATGTATAATATTCCCGTTCTTTTCCCGCCTCTAGGACCGCGAGTCTAGATCTGTGTTAGGACAGCGTACCGACTCCAAATCTTGAGCAAAAACGAATTTTCTGCAACATGCTGTGTCTGCCTGATCAGTATCATCTTCGCTGCCTTTGTTGTCTCTCTGCCATCGTAGCCTTGGAAGTCTATGGTCCTTATGATCAAGGCTTATAGCGCTACAGAGACCACTAGTTTCAGGTCTGTGTAAGATATCTGAAAGATCCATCGTCAAAGGCGCAAGGGTTGTGTCACGGACTGTTTTGGTCTTTATCATCATGCTTGCGCCACCAACGATGAGTGCAGCCAACGTGAGAGTCGAGTTCATCGACAGCCAAATATAGATCTTTCGTCTATCCACTGATACAAAGACAGCAGGTTCTGACGCTTCAAAGGATACGGGCTCGGTATAGTTGCCCAGTCTTCTCATCAAGGTACTCCAAAGATGCGTGGTATCCCATAGTCAGCATGCCAGTCACATAAGTATCCAGATCAGGACTGATCCAAGGCTGGCTGTAGTTCTGCAAAACGCTATACTTGAGGACCTCGGATGTAAAGTCTAGAGAAAGACTGTGGAGCCAGTCTTCTTTAACAGCCTCATCGTCGCGTGAGACTGAGCAGGTGGCATACGACTGGGATGTCGAGTTAGAAGAGACAACCTCACAGTCTTGTGCCTCATACATGCCAGCAGTCATCGCCGCCTCCGCCAGTATGTAGCAATCATATGTGGTGATCGTGCCTTTCCCATTTATAACGGGGATCTTCTTTTTAATGACAGGTGGGAGTTTTCCAAATTCAGCCGAGACTGTTGGGCACTCATCCTTGTCACTAGGACGACGGCCGTTTGCGAGCTCTTCCTCAGATGGCACCATTGAGAGTCGGACCGCGACGAGCTTAGTTGTTTTGAGTATAGATGATTGGTTCGGCATTTGGCTCCTTGGGTCCCATTTTCCATCCATAATGATAGATGTTGCTCCTGTTGCTCTAGTGGTCATGGGGTGACTGACATCAGAGGACTCTGCATTTCCAGCATATTGTGATTTCTCGTCGTCCGTCGCGTTGATCCATCGGAGATTAGTTGCTAGATAGGGTACTGGAAGGTTGATACGACTCCTGGTAGGTATGTCTTCGCTTGGACTGAAATACCTTCGTAGCTAGATAGGCTCTGATCCGAAAGCATGTTGCGGCTCATTAGCCGTTAAGGCCGCGGCACTAATGACTGTGATCGCCCGCATATCGGAATAAGTAATAGCGGACCAGTGGGTAAACTCCCCAATTGTCTCTATAGACGCGGTTCGTTTTTCATTGCGCAATTTTGTACCAGGAATCCAGGAAAGTGAAGATGATGCAAGTGACGCTGCGAAACCATGAGGCCACATCAAAGCATTGGCGATTGTTTCCTACAGAGACCAAATTACCGATCTCTCTGCCTTGATGGCCGGTAGAATCGGTATACGGAAGCTGAGTGTTCGTGTCAGCTCCAAGAGAGTGATCCCACGGTTTTCGAGAAGGATGAAAATAATTCGCCAGACGAGAAGTGTAGAGCCAGCTCCAGCAACAAGTCTGACCACCACTAGTGAAAGTGAAAGAAGACCAGTAACTTGTGATTGATGAAGCGGGGAGTGAAAGGTGAGCATAGAATAATCTGACCCGATTTTGAATTCATGGTTGTCTATGTGAATGACTATTACTGCGGTGGCAGCAGATAGTACGACGTGGACGAGAAATAGATACCACGCCTTGAGGGCATTCAAAAGACCACGGTCGTCCGCACGTGATGTGAAGTTTTCTGCTGTGGCTGTTCTGCTTGGCCAAGGAGGCTGTAAACTACGCAGACCTTCTGGATAGGGGGCTCCATTGACAATGAGATCGACTGTTAGTTGAAAAGCTTCTGTAAGGTGACAATGAATGAGGCATGAAAGGGCTTCAGCAAGGAGGAACCTACAGCAGAACTCAACTTGTCAAAGGAGATTTATCCGTGACCAGAAACATCATGACCTCATCGGACATGTAGCTGAATACGAGGTATAAACCTGATTTAGGTCAATAGTTTCTTTCTCTTTGCTTTTCGTGATTAAATGACCAATCGGGATATGGATACTAGAACACCACGGTGGTGGCAGTGGTGACCGGTATAGACAGGACACCAATAGGCTTGCACATAAACTGAGAGGCTTGCATGAGGTTACAGGATTGAGGCTTAGCGAGATTTCAAGTTATGAATATCATTACAACTAACAGACGGCTAGTAACAACCAGCACACAGCCGCGTTGATCCGCCCTCTGTCATTGAACTTGTTGCCTGCTATTGGCCTTACAAGTCATATTCCGCTCCATCGGGCGCTTTATCAACAAGGCGGTCAATAAATCCTAAGCCAAGGCGGCATGTTGCACAGTCTGCAAGTTTCAACCCCAGTTGCATGGATGCTAGTCAATAATTGGCAGCCGCTTCCCTTTCATTTGCTCTGACGCATCTTAGTAACCAACAGTCACCAACATGGCTTGTCCATGTGTGGGGCAAGAGAAAAGAGACAACACGAAGAGCACGTCAACCCCAAACAAACCATTGTCGTGATGCAGCCTGATCTTGGTGAGATCGCTTGTTGATACATGGCTTTCCGTTGACGTGATGTTGCATTTTGTGCTACCGCCACCTGTCTCATATGGCGCATTATCTTTCGCAGTACAAGTTTGCTCCCAATATCCCAATGAGGCTAACGTGCCATTCTAGGCAACTGTACGAACTGGTTGGAAAGCCCTTTGGCGACAATGTACATGCCAAGATGCATTGACCCCGCCACTGCGCATCGTGAAAGCAAATTGCAACGAAGACGTGGGGACTGGGGATGCTTGGATGCTCGGGTAAGAAAATCTGCCAGTTGCCAATCTCACCGTGGTCCTATCGTAGTATTGGAAGGCCTCAGGTCAAGGGTTATTAGCTATTTCGATCGCATGGAATGTCTAAGGCTTATACAAGGGATTTCTTGCTGGGTGATTGCTTCCTTGTTGCATTGAAGCTGGTCTCTTCCTGAGTGCCATCTACCCTTTGAACTGCTGGTGTACAAATAAGAGAATCGGTAGACTTAATATTGGACTTCAGACAAGCTTCAAGATAGAAGATGGCATAGTTGCGGTCTTTAGGGACTTGCAGCTGTCGCTTGCATGATCTTGGCCTTCGTCCATTCCGCCATTGCCAAATATGATGTGCATGCTTGTCGTCGGCCTCTATACTAGATTACAGCTCATACTCAACTGGACCAGCGAGCCAATCCCATCTTCTGACCAGAAGCGAAACATAGCCATTGCCTTTATCAACTAATTTGGCCGTCTGACTATCATCTATGGGAGCTATCTGTGACCCAGTACCAACGCTCCCCAGCATTTGTTCGGTTTTGCGACGCTGACGGCTACCTGCGGCCTTCGGATGTGCTATCGCGATAGGTGCGCCATGGTACTTCAGGCTCCTACCCAGGAGCCTGTCACCATGGCCGAACGAGAGCTAGTGGCTCTCAACAGCAGGACCAACAAAGACAGGAGTCCTGAGTATCCGCATTGATGATCACGTCAGGTAGAATGCTAAAAGCTACAGGGACGTAGCTAGGCGGCCAGTTATGCAACGACCAAATGCATTCACTTCTGACTTTTCTTAAACGAGTACATGTAAGTTGAATATCGAAAGAGAGGACGGAACATGGCAAGTGAGAACTCCACAGAGGAATCAGCATTTGAACCAATCAGCGTGCAACACGTCCTGCTCCTAATTTAGTAATCACATTTTGCCAGTGAAGCTTATATTCGCCAAGGCTGCAACCTTACGCAAAATAAGCTTCTTCAATGCGGATCTGCGTCTCTTGTCTCGGACTGCCAGAGTTTTCCTGCTTTATTCTTTTCTCCTAGTTGGTGTTTCTTCGCTACCACGATGGACGGCAATACCACCAAGTCGCCCCCATCAACAGAGTGGAGCGAGCTATTCGCCCAAAACCCCTCGTATGAGCCGACCACGTACAAGGCACTCGACAACCTTGTGTCGCATGAGGACCTCGCTTTTCTGCATGCCAAGTTCTGGAACGAGATCCGTGAATGGACCCGGAATGACATCACGGAAATGTCCCGCATTATCCACCCAGATCTCGCGGGACGAGACAGCATTTTCATTGGGGGGATGAACCATGCGCTCAACGAAGACATCCTTGTGAAAAATGATATCCAGGCCGTTATTGCTATTCACCCAAAGGACTCGCTAGCATGGGACGAGAACAACGCTTCCTACGGGCTGCAACGGTTCTACCCTGACAAAAATGGCATGACGAGCAGTGTTGTCAAGTACCCACTCATCATTCCACTCGAGGACAACGCCAACTCAAATCTCATCGATCACTTCGATGAGACTAATACTTTCATCGAGCGACATAGCGGCGAGGGGAGGAATATCTTGATTCACTGTAAATCCGGACGCTCGCGGTCCGTCGCAGTGCTAATCGCGTATTTGCAACAAAAGTTCTGTTCCGAGAAAGGACTCGCGTGTCTGAAGGATAAGACTTCGGCGAAAGAGCAGATGCGAGTGCATCGCGGGGAAATCACGGAGGCGATACGTACACAACGTCTCCCAGTAATTGTCATAATGGAACGATTTGATGAACTGTTGGCGCGGTACGACCTTAAGCTCATCGACGATCCACAGTATAGGAGTGAGAAGACTAACGGGCTTCCTGCTTCTGAGGTCATGGATTCAAAGACTCCTAAGCCGGGAAAACAGCAGGAGATTGTTATAAAGAAGGAGAGTAAGGTCGTTCAAACAAAGGGAGGGGCAGCAGTGCTTAAGTTATGCGTTGCTGCAGCGTTCTTTAAGAACAACCAAAAGCCTACGGAAGCAGTGGTGCATCAATTCTTCGAAGTCAATGAGGCCTACTTCTACGAGCTGGAAGCTTTAGAGTACAAGGGGAGGTCTTATGTCGGCTCTCAGCACGCATGTCTCGGCCTTGTCGAGTTCTGCTTTAGGTACGCGAAGGATGAGTATGGTCTCACGTTGCCAAAGAATATAGAGGATCATGTTAGAAAGGTTATAGCACAATAGAATCAAAAGAAGGAATATAGTTTCTATCTGAACTATCCTCTAGCGGCTAGTCTGGGTAATTTTAAACTTTTATGGTTAATACATAAGAGACCGCCGTCAAATATCGGAGGTTGATGTCATACCGTTTTCATCATCTGCCCTGGAATGAATTGAATCGCAAGATAGAAATAGTTCCATGACGCAGTTCATACAGATCAGCTTCATGCTTTGAGTACTTGCAAGATGGACGAAGTCCGACCGCGGGAAAACAGTCCGACTCACATACATGGACCTGTCACCGTTCAAGTGGAGTCACTTAAGGCGACTATAGATGCACAAATCTGCGGCTACTTTTCTGTCAATTCAGGTGAGCACCTGCGACGAGGTCGAAAGCACAGCGTCAGACTGGCTAACTGCTGCCATTCACTACTGGAAAGACTACACGGCAGCCTGTGCTTCACCATCCACCTGCAACACCCCCAGCGGCGGCAAGTCATGGGGCTGTTGCGACAGGACGAGCTGCTACATTCCCGCTACATGTGAGGATGCTTCAGCTCCTGATTGTGGAGGTACTGCGGCGTTACTATGCCCTTACTCTCCAATCATGAAATGGTAAGACTGCTTGATGAATGTTGATATACAACATTGACGACTACCGTCTAGCACATATGGAGCCTCATCGCGGTGCGTGTACTTCATTTACCAAACCGCTACCGACGACAATGCCAAACTTACGTCCTGGGGTTGCGATAAGACGCCGACGACATACATCGTCGGACCGCTGCATGCTGAGCAAACCGCATCAGCGACGGCATCCACGAAGAGCGAGACAGACTCAAGCAACGGTCTTTCAAAAGATGTCACGATCGCTATTGCCGTCGTTCTCCCTATTGTAGGTTTGGCGATCCTTGTAGCTGCAGCCATGTTGTTCCTCCGACGGCGTAAGAAGAGAGCGAGCAAGGCTTCTGCGCCTAATGAAGGAGCAAGATCTGAAGTGGAGCAGACTACGGAAAATGCACCTGTCCCTGTAGTACCGCCGCCGTATGAGATGGATGATAATGTCTTGCGGCCCGAGATTGATAGTCGCGAGGTTCGTTATAGGACTAATTAATGGACAAAATTGTTTTCGATGGTGGAAAGGCGGAATCTTTGAGCATAAGTTGTAATCATCAGGCTTGATATGCCTTCTTATATACCCAGAGTCAGCATAGTATTCGATCTTCGCAAGAAATAAGTCAAACCATTACTTCCTGTCGGGCCACGCCAGAAGGAGGTCATGCTTTACGGAGCTGAAAATGTGTTTGGCGACATATTCAAGACTTTTGAAGCATCTCACTATGATGGATGTTGAGATCTTAATCTCTGAGCAAGGCCGCAAATCCAGTCTTCTTTGAGTGCGATAAGAATGAAAACGGTTCAACGTGAAGGCCGAGGAGCTCGGCCAAATCCACTTGGCCTTGTCTACAGGAGTTACAGTAGAGCACGAAGTAGGGTTTGTCTTTTGTCCTCGCCTAAGGAGACCTTGATCCTAAGTGACAAAAAAGCGTAGGTAATTTAGCACAAGTTTAGCACAAGTTTAGCATAGACTTAGGATACCTTTTGCTAAGTTTATTTTGACACGTCCAGTATTTGGCTCGCCTATCGGCAGTTCTAAGAGCCCTCTTATTAGCGCCGTTTCCCAGTTGCAAATGTGCTGAAGCTTACCCCGCAACAGACCGCTCAGTCTTGGGATGGCCCGTTCAGAAGAGCATTTAATATAAAGCTGCACTAGGATGTTCAAGTTTATTGAGATATCTCCAAATCAGTAGTTTCTAGTTTGTTTCAATGGGGATTCTAGTGAGATGGGTTGCTTCGGATATCGGCATCTTATCAAACAGACCTGCTGAACTCAGAAGATGAGTTACTGCCATAGCCGTCTTACCCGTGATCCTTCACGATGTTCTCGGTTCATTCCATACTATAAAGGCATATAAACGATTGCTCATTTTTAATTTTCCGTTGTTTTATGAGACTCATGGTTCGATAGCTATCTGAATTGAAGCCATGCCAGACATGCATTGCCCAACAATTATTCTGATCGGTCCTGAAGGCGCTGGAAAAACAACCGTTGCAAAAGTCCTTTCAGAGAAGCTCGACAGAGAACTATTCAGCCTCGATCGACACCGCAAAGAGCTCTATGCACCGTTCAACTACGACGATGCTTATGCAAACAAACTGTATGAACAAGAGGGCGTGGAGGCTCTTTTGAAATACTGGAAATACTTCGAATACAACGCTGTTGTGGACATCTTGCAAAATGCGATGAAGCCTGGAGATAGGTTTCACGGCAAGATACTCGACTTTGGGGCGGGCCATTCCATTTTTGAGAACAAGGAGGAGCTCGATCATGTGGCAGAACTTATTGCTCCTTATAAAGGGGTCTTCCTTATTCTTCCGTGCGAGGAGGTGGATGAGGCGCTGAGGATCATGGAGGAACGAAGAGGCCATGAGTTGAGCTACAACCGACACTTCCTGAGTCATCCAAGCAACAAGACATTGGCAAAGCATATTATCTACACGAAGGATGTCAGCCCGGAGCAGAGTGCTGATGAGATATTAGAGCTTCTAGGTGAGTAACTGGATTTATGAGGGGTTGAAGAATGCCTCATGACGACTTCATAAATGCCAGAAATCAGGAGACTATCATTTAGCCAGCCACTCAGCTAACTATTGTGATTATGTAAAGTTTGGCACTGTCCATCCTACTTTCACATGCAAAATAATATGTCTAGTGAGCTTCTGCCTGGCTAGTGAGATGGTCCGGTCTGTATAGTCAGATTGGCCATGGCCCGATTTGGTAGGTGTGAATAAGATTAGGCCAGGCGCAGCAAGTTTCAACGTCCCTCAATTAACTTTTAATTAACTTATTTTTTTTTTTTTTTTTTTTAGTTGCTGTCAGCCCTGTATAAGGCTATCAAGCTTTTAACTT